>CM054179.1:93549374-93559374 GCA_028829895.1 Sinotaia quadrata
TCGAAAAGACGAAACACAGGCTGTGTTGGTAGTGATATATCACAAAGTGTGTTCTTTTGTGTTCGTGTGTGTGTGTATTTTGATGGTAAGTTAACTGACTGATAAAGAAAGAATGGACTTAGAAATATATCGTATATATTTGCTATTGATCTATAATTTGAAATGGAGAAAGCTTTATGTAACTGAACCATTATATCTATGTTCATTAATTTGATTACGTTGTACACAATGATCTATTCCCTGAAATGTATTGCATTATTAACAGCTGGTGCATCAACCGTATCTCACAGACAAAGAGCTTTATACAACATTCAACATACATACATTGCAGAGTAGACAATCAAGCAGCAGGCCGCGCCATCAGGAAAACAACATGCAACTGTACTCTATAATTAAAGAAATAAATTTTAACACAGAAAACGCATACTCAAAAGCTAAAAATAAAACACACATTTAAAAGGTGCTATTAAACAGCTACGACAGCTTATTGCGAAGAATCGTGGAGAGAGGTTAAATAAAGCCTGTATTTTCTTTCAGTGTAAGACTTAGAGCCATGAATGCCAAAAACTGGAGAGGTGATAGAGAAGTGAATTTCCTGAGCGTAAACGTCAGTGATGGAATATTGTACTTTTGTATACTTAAAATATAAGCATTGATTTGATTTGATTTGATTTTTTCCCCAAAAGGAAGCTTCGAGATTATCAGTGAAGTTGCTACTTTGTTAATTATTTTGCCAAGTAATGTATGTTGTCCGGTAATGTATTATTAATTGTTTAGTTCTTAGTGTCGGTTGCTAAATTCGCCCGTGAACACCAAACGTGCCATTTTCTAAGAAAAAGGCCAAGGAAACAAATTGCTAATTAGCATCCATTAAGCGGGAGTGTAAAGAGATAGCCATAATGACGAGTTAATGTAAGGGAAATTCTTATTAATGAGTCAGTCGTACCACTTCTATCAAGATACACCCCTTTCCACATCCATAAACTTTCCAAAGCAGAAAATACATATTTTAAAAAATTTATACTAAGTAATTACCGGGGACTAACACAACAGGCAAACTTGCACCAAACATACCGATAGATCTAAACAGTACACCAGTCAAGCTAAGAGACAAATCAAGCCAAGCGGACAGATCTAAACATTGCACCAATCATACTGAGATCTACACAGTACACCAGTCAAACTAAGAGACAAATCAAGCCAAGCGGACAGATCTAAACATTGCACCAATCATACTGAGATCTACACAGTACACCAGTCAAACTAAGAGACAAATCAAGCCAAGCGGACAGATCTAAACATTGCACCAAGCATACCGATAGATCTAAACAGTACACCAGTCAAACTAAGAGACAAATCAAGCCAAGCGGACAGATCTAAACATTGCACCACCAATCATACTGAGATCTACACAGTACACCAGTCAAACTATGATATGTAAACCTTATAAATCAAGCCAAGGTCACAGATCTAAACATTGTACCAAGCCTACTGATAGATCTACACAGTACACCAAGCAAACTGAGAGATGTAAACCTTACACCAGCGTCACCAAGCAAGCCAAAGCGGAGAGATTCTAAAAGTAGAGAGCGGGCGCGTGCCAGCGGACAGGCTTGACATGAGAACGCGAGCGCACGGGCGGAGCTCCATGCACTAACGGGCAAGAAAAGTTTTCTCTCTCACACCTAATGTTGACAGCCCCGAAGCAGGACGTCTATTGGAGTCTGCCCAGACCGGAACTATTAACGCTCTTATCGAGTCTACTGGCTGTGTTTATCTGGTTGTTGTCATCGCACATCACCCGAAGGGAAGCAAAAGAAGCCATTTAGGCTCGGACAGTATCAGCTGTCATTTGTGTCTGCTCGTGGTCATTTCATCGTTATTGACACAAAAGACACGATTGGCGATAAATCGACTCGATACTGGGTGAGAATAAATGTATTTATTTGTGTTTATTGTTGCTTTTTAACAAAGAAAAGAAGAGAGAAAAGAAGAAATAAGATGGAGGATGGGAGGGGGAATAAAGACGTGGGTTGATCAGGTGCAATGACTTAACGATTAGTATTGAGTAATAAACAAGAATGACTTTCAGGTGAAAATATTCCTCTCCCTACGCTATCAGTCCACTGTGCATTTAGACGGTGGGTGGAGGGTGAACAGGAGATATACAGGGAAAGGGTGGTGGTGAGAGACAACGTGTTTACTGTTAGTTATTTCTAATCCCCCAAAAAAACAAAACAACAAAAAAAAGTTACTAATTTAAATTCAAAAGAAGACAAAAATGTTTGGGGTTTAGGGGATGGTTTTTGTTTTTGAATCTCTTCGAGTTTTGTAACAAAATCAAAAAGTGCAAAATGACTTAAATCCAAATATGTGTTGTTTGTTTGATAGCAATGAGAAGAAGATATACATTTTTTAAAAATAACATTTATCTCTAATGATCTTCAAATATATACTCGTGTTGGTTTTTAATATATAAAATCGGATTTATGTAATTGAGCACTTGCTGGAAAAAGAAAACATACAATCAATAACATCACTAATATCACAACAATTGTGCTCTAGTATCGCCTGCCATCTTCATCATCTTACAGCCACTGTATTTTGTGATACGTTTTATTATCCCATTGATAAATTGTGGCTCTGATATCGTGACACACATTGACAAAGTGGGGCTCAGAATTCATGCTACAACATTGATAAAGTGGGGCTCTGATTTCATGACACGCAATTGACAAAGTGGGGCTCAGAATTCATAGTACAACATTGACAAAGTGGGCCCCGATTTACTGACACACCTTTGGTAAAATGGATCTTGATTCTGTCTGAATCTAGAAGAAAAAGCTCTCTGATTTCCGGGGGTGGGGGTGGGTGGGTTAAATATATGAGGCCTGTTTGGGTACACAGCTTAGATGATAAAAAAGAGACTTGTTTCAGGAATAGACTGAAAAAACCTAAGGGTATGATTGAGATAACATAGATAAAGTTGAACTAAATTTCTCTTCAACATCCTAGATGTACAAAGCATGTTATATGAAGTTCGATGAAATTCTATGATAAAACTTGAATAAGGATGGGTAGGTATGATTTTTTTATTACACATTCGGATAAATTGGATGAGGGGACCATTTCGTAACGAAATCAAGATACAGTTTCGTAACAATCGACATACAGGGAGGAGGGCATGCATACGTTACATAATCTGAATATACTAAGGACCTAATTTCGTTATCAAGTTTGGATAAAGAGGGATTTGACTTCCTAACAAAACCCATATAAAATAGATTCTCGAAATACGCTCCAGGTACAATAGTCTGATTCTGAGACAAACTCATATATAAAGTGAGAATCTGATTTAGTCACATAATCTAGAAAAAGTGAGGCTCTGATTTTCTTATATAACGAAGTACATAGATAGCAGAGATAAAAGCAAACGCGTTTATATAGCGGTAATTTATTTATAACCACGCACTCTTCTTGCAGTAACAGATTTATGCTACACGTTCTCTTTTTCGGTAACAGATTTATGCTACAAGTTTTCTTTTTCGGTAACAGATTTATGCTACAAGTTTTCTTTTTCGGTAACAGATTTATGCTACAAGTTTTCTTTTTCGGTAACAGATTTATGCTACAAGTTTTCTTTTTCGGTAACAGATTTATGCTACAAGTTTTCTTTTTCGGTAACAGATTTATGCTACAAGTTTTCTTTTTCGGTAACAGATTTATGGCTACAAGTTTTCTTTTTCGGTAACAGATTTATGCTACAAGTTTTCTTTTTCGATAACAGATTTATGCTACAAGTTTTCTTTTTCGGTAACAGATTTATGGCTACAAGTTTTCTTTTTCGGTAACAGATTTATGCTACAAGTTTTCTTTTTCGGTAACAGATTTATGCTACAAGTTTTCTTCTTGCAGTAACTGGTTTATGCTACAAGTTTTCTTCTAGTGGTAACTCATTTATGCTACAATTTTTCTTCTTGCGGTAAATGATTTATGCTACAAGTCATCTTCTTGCGATAAATGATGTATGCTACAAGTTTTCTTCTTGCGGTAACCGATTGATAACCACCAGTTTTCTTTTTTGCCGTAACCGATGGATCAACCTGTCTCTTGCGGTAACTGAGAAGGTAAATCCTACATTTTACTTTGAAAGTAAAATAGTACAAGTCTCCATCACGTGGTAAACGCCCACGCTGCCGAAAGAGAGATCGATTGACAACAGATCTCTTCGACCATTAGAGTCAGCGCCTTCGACTCTCCAAGAGGCACATGAGAAAGCCACTCACATCCACACCCGTGGCGGTGGGTTGATGTGGAAGGATGTTGATGTACAGAGAGTGATGAAACAATTCATCTATGGTTGTATGACTACGACCTTCACCTTCAATCTTCAGTCTTCAGCATTCGATAACGGAACCTGGTTATCAAGAACAACGGAGAAGAAATTGCAGGCAGGTATTATCGCTAGCAGATTGGCTCAACTGCCACGTGAACTACCTCACCGGTAGATCATCTAATTAACATTTCATGATAATTATTTTATTTTAACAAACATTCTCCTTAGATTTATGCATATAGAAGGTTCCTCGTTTTCGGAAGTAATCCTTAGAATATATTTAAGTTGTTTCGTTAAGCAAATCATCTCCACAACTGTTTTCAGGAGTTTCATTTCAAGCATGATTAATGCTAGGCGTTGCTTCTTTCAGAAAGTTATGCTTAGGTTTCACCAAAGTGTTCGATGGACAAGTTAAGTATCGTTCTAATAAAAATAATTATCAGATAATTATATTATTTTTATTTATTTAAATCATCGTTAGATCAGTTCGTTATTTCTTAAAAGAAAGACAGCACTAGATATAGTAAACTGCCTCTGTTAGGAAAGTTATGAAAGTTATCACCAAATACGTACCTTTTAGATTTTTATGGAAAGTCGTTATTAGAGAAAGATGTAGAAAGTACAATGTAAGTCATCGTTAGATCAATTTTTTTTAGAAAAAGGCAAATTACCTCAGGATGGTATCAGTAATGAATGTCCACAGCCTATTTATTGAAAATCATTCTTACGCAATTAAGTTGCCTCCCCTTGATACAACACACCTCCTCTATATATGACTTGTGTTAATTGTGTTGTATCCCTTTAATTACAGTGCTAGTCGAAACATGCTCTCTTAAAAGAAAGTCATAATTAGATCGATTCATTTGCATAATTAGCAATGGTCGTTGTCTAATCCTTCATGTGTCCTCCTCAATAAAAGCCCGTCAGTAAGGTACACACGCTACTTCAGTGACGTCATTTCTTGATAGGTCAACTAATAAATACAATTTTTTCAGTAATATTGGTATACCCATCACATTAACCACTACAGAAGAGTTAAAATGTCTTTTAAGGGAAATCTTCGAGAGATCTTTAAATGTCTTCCTTTTATTTTGAAAAGACACGAAAGACCTAATAGGCACTTGTCTCTTTAATGTAAGTCCTCACTCGCTAAATTGTCTCTTTAATGTAAGTCCTCACTCGCTAAATTGTCTCTTTAATGTAAGTCCTCACTCGCTAAATTGTCTCTTTAATGAAAGTCCTCACTCGCTAAATTGTCTCTTTAATGTAAATCCTCATTCGCTAAATTGACTGTTTAATTAACTCCTAATTTGTTAAATTGTCTCTTTAATGTAAGTCCTCACTTGCTAAATTGTCTCTGTAATGTAAGTCCTCGTTAAATTGTCTGTTTAAGTCCTCACTCGTCTAATTGTCTCTTTAATGAAAGTCCTCACTCGCTAAATTGCTTGTTTAATGTAAGTCCTCATTCGCTAAATTGCCTGTTTAATGAAAATCTTCACTAAGTCTGTTAAACTGTCTGTTCATTAAGTCTACGAAATTGTAAGTTCAATGAAATTACTTTTAAGATCTATTAAATTGTATGTTTAATGTTCTCATTACATCTACAAAATTGTATGCCTAATAAAGTCCTATTAAATCTGCTACTTTGTCTGCTTCATGGAAATTCTAATAAGAGCTATTAAATTGAATGTTCATTGAAAGTTCTTATTAGATCGGCTAAATTGTCTCTGTAATGAAAATTCTATTTAGATCTGGTAAACGTTCAGTTTACAGCCCTTGTTAGATCGGTTATATTGTCTGTTGAATGAAAATATTTCTTAGCCCTGTTAAACTGTTTAATTTAAAGAGAGCCATCATATAAGATCTTTTATATTATCTGTTAGCAGAGTTCCTCGTTTACATCTGTTCAATTGTTAGTTCAATGAAAATCCTAATTTGATCCCTTTCAAATGTCTCTTAGGAGAAGCAATGGTAGTACAGCTGCACAGAAAATAATTAAAACAGAAAATTATGTACAAGAGAATGCATCATAAAATCGTGAATACATCAAAGACAGCAATTCGAGGAAAGCATTCGATTTAAAGTAGTGATTGGTTTAAGACAGCCAAACAAACAGACAGACAAAAAACTTTATTCGCTCTGGTTATTTACTGCTTTAAATAAAGTAATTAGATTAAGATGCTTCTTCAAGAAGCAAACGTCATTAAATTTTCCACGCTACTGGTATAAAGAGCACCATCATTAGATTAAAGCAACTTGTCATTTAAAGGGGAGCCATCATTATATTAAGTTGCCGTTCAGAGGAAAACCATCATTAGATTTAAGAAAGGTAACTATTTTCATACCCAGACCACCCCTCCCTCCCATCACTTCTCTTTTTCAAGCCCATAGAAAAATTAAAAAAAAAACCTAAAATGTAAACTAAAAAGCAATATCAACGTGACGAAGAATTAATTTAAAATGACGTCATATCCGGTAGAATTCATACTGTAAAATAGCGGAACTATAAGATAATTAAATACTTTTCAGATACAGCAATGGCTAGTTTACACGAATGTGCCGTTCTAAATCAGTGGAAGAGAAAGGAAGGTTTTAATATGTCATCTAATCAGCACAATAAATGAAAGATTTTTACAAGAAAATTTCTTAGTGCATTGCCCGATTAAAGAATAGTTATTAATTCATTAGCAATACACAAATAACTCCAAATATTGAAGTAATTGAAAACAACTACAGCTAACTATTTATTCTTCCTCTAATTACCGTTTGTGTGAAAAATAAATAAATGAAACAATAAATAAGTAAATAAGAAATAAATAAAACATAAGCCCTTGATTGTAAAGAGTGTTAGATATTTCAGTCCTAGCATTATTCCCCACCCCACCCCCGACTCACGATCACACCCTTCCTGCACCATCGATATGATAAATCATTTAAAAGGTATATTGCTGAAAACAAACTAAAATATCTTTCTTTTTCCCTTCTCCCCCCACCCCACTCCATGTATTAGTCACTTTTCCAATGTTGAGACTATTCTTTTTAATTTATTACTAAAATATTGTCATTATATGACTTTATTTTTATTTTTATTATTCTTTTTTTTGGTATTTCTTTCACTTGGACTATGCGCAATTTTGTCCGATTCCTTTCCTTTCACACCCCTCCCCCTCACACTCCCGCACAAGGACCCGCCTGTTCGCTATGAAGCGATTAAGTTTTTGGCTCGTCATCAGCAAAACACCGTTAAAATTTTTGTTTCCTCAGCACTCAAAGGGTGGGGTGCTGCCTTGTCACGGCTGATGAAAACCATGTCATATCATAAATGTTTCTAAGATTATTTTTTAAATTCAAACTATTCCTTATCTGCCATATCACGGAGTCTACTGTGGAAAGTCATGTAAAGGCTAGTTAACAACTGTTCCTAGAAGCCTACAACACCAAGAAAAATGAAAAAACGAGGTGTTGCAACGGAGTATACTGTTGATAATGATGCTGTTTTCGTTTCTGATTTCAGGAAGCCCTTTATAATCCAGTCCTTGTGACGTCCCTACCCCTGTGGCTGTTTTCGATCTTCCAAAACGTTAACGCGCGGAAACTTGACACTACCTGGCTATGGAGTATCCAGACGGTTTCGGTTCTAACCCCTCATTGGATCTGCAACAGAAAATGTCTCACGTCTTCGATGACTCCTCAAGGTCAGATGAACTGACCGAACCACGCTTGGAACAGTGAAAAATAATATCCCACGTCTTGTTTGTGGATTGTTTTATTTTTGGTTTATTTTTTTGTGTTTGTGTGCACGTGTATATGTGCGTTTGCACCCTAGTCTACGACAGCTGTCACGGCTTCATAATTGGAAGCTACATTGCTAGGCTTGGATCTGAACTTTGAACCATGGGTGGTTTCGACGAGACCCCGTTTCAGGTCCACACGGTGGACGCGAACTCTACGAGCACATACTGGTGTCGTAACGAGTCCGAACTGCAGAACCACGAGTTCCAGCAGTTCTACGAGACGGCGCAGTTCATCACTGGACTCATCTTGTACCCATGCATTTGCATCCCGGGGCTCGTGGGCAACGCCCTGACACTAGTCGTCCTCTCGGAACGCAACATGCGCACGTCCACCAACGCCTTCCTCTCGGCCTTGGCCGTGGCCGACTCCATCAAGCTCATTAACGACTTGCTCTACTTTCTGACGATTCTGCTGCTTCGAACCGACGACCACATCGGCAACAAGGCCTATGGCTACCTGTACCCGTACGCCCACTTCATCTTTAACATGTCCGTGTGCGTGTCGTCGTGGTTGACGGTGTCCGTGGCGGTGGAGAGATACATCCTGGTATGCCACCCCACCCGCGCGCGGGCCATCTGCAGCAGGAGTCGAGCTGTAGGGGTGTGCATCGCTGTTTTCTTTGTCATGACAACGCTTGCTGTACCATCAGCGCTAAGGTGAGTCCAAGTGGAATATACATACAACACACACACACACACACACACACACACACACACACACACACACACACACACACACACACACACAGCACACAACACAGCACACAACACACACACTCATGCGAAGTATGACTGTATGTAGTTACCCATTGTAATATTCAGGAATTTAATGACATTAGGTTAATTATTTAATTTTCAAGCAGACTCGGAATTCTAGCTTTCTACTTTGCGGTAGATTTTAATAGATTTTGTGTGTATTTTGGGCTGACTAAATGGGAAACAGAATTAGGCAAGTCCTTGGGCACTATAAAGAGCTATTGGCCATTGTGAAGAAAAGCAAAATAGATTATATGGGCATGTCACACGATCAACAAAGCTTGCCAAGACAAGCATGCAAGGTACTGCGCAAGGAGGGCGAAGGAGAGGAAGACAGAGGGAAAGGTGGCAGGATAACATCTCAGAGGGGACAGGACTGAAAGTGAGCGATGAAGTAAGATTAGCAGAGAACAGAATGGAATGGAGGAAACTAGTTATCAAGTCATCAGTGGTGCCCCAGACAGACATATAGATAGATAGATAGATAGATAGATAGATAGATAGATAGATAGATAGATTGGCTGACTGACTGTTCTTTTGCTCCTCTGATGAGGACCAAAATGGAATGGTACCTGTATCCGAAAGAGAAACTAATGGTTACGTGTGTGTAGAAGACAATGAAAGCGTGGAATATAACTGTTAACAAGAACCATGCTTTCACGAAAAAATTATGATATTGTTAAAGATACATACATACACTATGTTGGAAAACTACAAAATACATATATTACATAAAAAATGCCCAAAATTTAACACCTTAACGGTAAAAGAAACATGTTATATGCTTATTATAATCGCTGGGTAAACATTAAAATATTTTGAAAAAAAAATGTTGAGTATATTACAACAGTACGCGATCCCACACTTAACAATATAGTAACAATAACGCAAAATAAAGTTTTACAATTAACACCTAAAATTGAATGCTGGACGAATAAAATATGTGTAAAACCAATTACAGTCGTCACAGATCGGTGTGTCAAACACGAATGGTCTTCTGGAGAATTCCAATTGTAATTATTCTTTATTTCTATATACACCCTAAGGTTTAACAGTCAAGCAATCATTCAATCAAACAATCATTCTTTGAATATGGTACTTACTTGATTATGAT
>CM054179.1:93564374-93686874 GCA_028829895.1 Sinotaia quadrata
CTAGTCGGAGTTTATCTTGAGCCGTCCGCCATCTTGCAGAAATGACGTTTATTTTTTTGAAGATACTATAAAAGACAAAACGTAAATGTAAACCCTAGCCCACATACCTTGACCCATAAAACTTTTAATGTTTTGTTTATTTTTTAAGATCGCTGAGCACTGATATATAATGTGTACACTTGAACTCACTGCACACGAATCGTGACCTATGAACTGTGACATGCACACAACATGCAAGCTCACTTGTTCCATAGGACTCACAATAGTTTCTATGTAAAAGTTTCACGCGATACCTTTCAACAAAATCAAACAACCCAGGTCGATACAGTATAAATTGGTGTTGATAAAATTTGATCCATACAATTTAGCGTAAAATCATTTCACACAATATGTTGATGTTTAGCTTTCGAGTATATGTTGTTGTCACACTGTTGGTGGTGATTGGTTGTTCTTGTTAGTGCTGCTGGTTGCTGTTGGTTGCTGATGGCGGGTCTCTTTGGTAGTGGTGGTTGGCTGAATGGTTCGCTGTGGTTCGTTGTTCGGTGATGGAGGTGGTGATAGCGATAATGGTTGTAGCTGTCGTTGGTTGTTCTTGTTGTTGCTGGTGTTGGTTGTGGGTGTGGTTGATGGATAGTTGTTGCTGAAGGTGACTACGAACAAAGTCAACCTTAAATGCACGTTGGTCACTTTACGTCATCAAGAATAAGGAGACATTTTAATATGATTTAACTGTTAAAACATCGAATTTGCTTCCTCATACTGGAGAAAGGACAACCTACAAACGAAATTTGAATTGTTTTCATAAGTACGTGTCCCGATTTGATAAGCATTGCAAATATGATCCACAAAATAGTCTAATGCATCGAAATAATGTATAATTTTGCTCCGTCTCTTTTTTGCCTCTATGTCCAATTCTACATCTTCTCCAACTGAAAGAGTTTCCAAACAAACATCAACAATGTACATGAGTACAAGTAAGTTAGTATCAATAATATACACTTTCATCTTATGACGCAAATAGACCACAACGGAGACCTGTTCAATACCGTGCAAACATAACGCTGTTGCTGATGTCTGACGTCTATGATAATGTATGTTCAAAGTTGCTGATTCAACAAGCTTATTCGTTTGGCCAGAAACAACACATTTTTCATGGGATATGGGTCATGAAAAAACGCTTATTTATAACTATCGTTCCAGCAAGTTTTAACCGCACTTGTTAAGAGTTGTCTCTAGGTTGTATTATAAGTAACTGATGATGATGATGGCGGCGATGACGACGATGATGATAACGATACAGCTGCTGCTAAAGAAGATCTGATAAAGTGCTTAATATTGTAATGGTATCTAAGCGCTTTACAATAATTTCAGATGAAGTGTACAAAGTCTTGGTAAAAACTACCTATACAAAGAAGTAAACTTAAAAGTAATATAACCCAAACTACCTATATACAGAAGTAAAGTTAAAAGTAATATATCCAAAACAAACATAAGCCACAGGGAAAGTGACAATATAACAAAAACTATATCTGTAAAACAGAAACATAAATAAACATAAATGACAAGCGTCCACCTAAACAAAAGACATAAAAGACACAAAAAACATAAAAGACATGAAAGACACAAAAGACACGAAAGTCAATAAAAACATAAAAGACACAAAAGACATGAAAGTCAATAAAGACACAAAAGACACGAAAGACGCAAAAGACACGAAAGACACGAAAGACATAAAAGACATGAAGAACACAACTGACGCGAAAGTCAATAAAGACACAAAAGACATGAAAGACACGAAAGATGCAAAAGACATAAAAGACATAAAATACACGAAAGACACAAAAGACATGAAAGACACAAAAGATATAAAAGACACAAAGGACACGAAAGTCAATAAAAACACAATAAAACACAAAAGACAATAAAGACATAAAAGACAAGAAAGACACAAAATACACGAAAGACACAAAAGACAGTGGCATAATCAGTGACGAGAAACCCCTCTTGTAAATGGTCACAGTCTCTTAGTATCTGAGCTCAAAGACAGAGAATTTCAGGCAGACAGACATGATTAACAAAGCAACCTTTCATTGTGTAATGTAATTTAATTGTGGAATGTTGAAAATGCGTGTCTAATGATAGGTGTAGGCATCAAGCAGGAGTGCCACAAGACGTAATTTGTACAGGTGTGAGATCACAGGTGTTTGCGGCTGGAATTAGTCAGTGAAGCGCGACAAAGAGAAGAGCTTTTGGTTGTCAGTGGAACAGGTGACGATTGAGAGTTACCGTAATCAAGATGAGAGAAAAGTGGACACAATAGTAAACCAGAGAGTTACCGTAATCAAGATGAGAGAAAAGTGGACACAATAGTAAACCAGAGAGTTACCGTAATCAAGATGAGAGACTGTAAGTGGACACAATAGTAAACCAGAGAGATATCGTAATCAAGATGAGAGAAAAGTGGACACAATAGTAAACCAGAGAGTTACCGTAATCAAGATGAGAGACTGTAAAAGATTTTTCTTTATTATGCATTGTATTCGGCAATATTTATTTATTCTTTGTATATCTAGTGCTTAAAGTAGTATCAATGCTCGCCACAATGCAGTAAATAAAGCAATTTCCACTTATGTTGTATTTTTTTAACATTAAAGTTATCTACATTAGCTATTGAGTACTACATTTGACTCTCTCTCTCTCTCTCTCTCTCTCTCTCTCTCTCCGTCTATTCATCTCTCTCTCATTCTGTCTATCCGAAAGTCCATCAATCTCTATCTTTCTACCTATCTATCTGTCCATCCGTCCATCCATCCATCCATCCACCCAACCTATTTGTCTGTATATCCGTCCATCCATTTATCCATCCATCCCTATCTATCTTTCTGTCCGTCCGTCCGCCCGCCCGTCCATCCGTCTCTCTCTCTCTTTCTCTCTCTCTCTCTCTCTCTCTGCGCCTATCTATCTATTAAATCGTTTACAGAACATTTAGTATTTATGTGCAACAGACCCAATTGCCTCTATTTAAAAGAACAAAAGAGTTCATGAATAGGAACAGAAATGTGCTTAATTACAGTCATAACTATGTACACTTTGTGATTCAAAGCGTCTAGAGCTGTCATGTCCAGATGTCATGTATTGAAAAGAACACAATATTATTTTTATTACTTTCGCTCTTAGTTTGTCAGAAATCCAGTAAACATGACAAAATTGCAGGTAATCAATAACATTCCAGAGAAAGCAACCAATTTAACGCTTGACAACTCTTTCAGCGTACTAAGGGACCCATTCCTGTAATTAAACATTATTTTATTTTCATTTATTTTATCTGCTTCGAGACCGGTTGTTATGAGCGGAAGTCTTTAGAGAGCTCGGTCTTTTGAATTGTTAATGTTCTCGCACTTATCAGATTGCCTATCTCATTGTTCACTTTAGAGATTATACAAGTTAGGCTTCTGTCACCATTCCCAGTATTCGTATATGCAACTACACACATGCACGCACACACACGCACGCACAACAACACACACAACACACACACACGCGCGCGTATATTATCATCAGTGCATTACAAATCATCATTAAGAGACTTCTCTGACCTTTTTCCATAGAATGCCAGTTCCATACTAAAGTCACTTATGGAAGATCAGTGGATGCAAAATATCGCAGCTATACTCTGGGGTGACTTTGTAATAATGACTTATACCAACTAAGTATAATTAGCTATGATACAAGACATCTGCAAGTGCCGGTGCAGAATATAGGTCACTGGTTAATATGTATATCTGCAACTGTTACGCTGATATACTGGTACGTCGCCAATTTGGCTCTGCCCCCACTCAGATCTCTGAGAATTAATGTTTATGAATAATATATAATGATTATAATTAACGAACAGAGGATGAGACGTAATCATGAGGTTATCACTTTGAACTACGAAAATAACGATAGAACTAACAAACACGCGTTTAAAATAATAACAAGAAATTTAATAAAAATAAAAGTTAACAAGATTAAGAAAATTAAGTTCATCCTAAGCCAGTTCGTTGCACTAGAGTCACTTTCCGGATAGGAACTTAGCTTATGCATTGCAATGACGTCAGTCTTATAGACTTGAATTTTGCCAGTCGGCGCCACGTCCCAATTCAGCCGGGACAAGTAGAACGGCCACACAGGCACAGCCACACAGGCAGCTAGCTATAAACGAGCAGCCGAGAATAACCAAAAACAAAAACCTTGCAACACAAACAATTGCAAAGCCTAAGTGTCCAGTCCAGTGCTCTATTAATAAGTGCTAAGTTTGGCATTGGCCTCTGAAAGTAAGAAATAGTAACATGTCAAAATAAAACATAACATAGAGCATCCTAATCAAACCTAACCATTCACACAAATACAAAGACGTTCTTACCTATCAGCCAGGGTTTTGCTCTCTATAAATAAGACCCAGTATTTTGGGAAGGACCCTTCTCTCCAGTCACCCACAGATGATTTTTAGGAAGTAGTGAAAATAACATTTTCACTGTGGCTTTTATTATCCTGCGTCTGTTAGACCAGCTTCTGACCAGTCCAGTTCTTTAGCTCTAAGCCGATTTATGTCCCCCTAACAACTCTAACCGCACCCTCTGGCACACACTGACCACACACACTCACCGCGAACTCTGACACTGGTCAACAAACACCCCCCCCCCATGTACACATTCGTTTTAGGGCTTCCTTTCTCAGTAAACAGGACGCAATACGCACTCGTTATTCTAACGTTCAATTTAAATACAACAAATGAAAATTATAATAAAATAAAATGGGAACATTCCCCATCATACAACACAAAACTGAGTGGTTAATAAGCCGGCAGATCGCTCGGTGTTTCAGTTGGTATACATGTGGGTGCTTCATTCAGTAGTTAAGTAAGTGAACGCTCGGTGTTTCATTTGCTCGCCTATGGGTGTTTCACTGACAGATGGCTAGGTGCTTTAGCTAGTGCACCAGTGGATGCATAATTCAAGAAATTTGTATTATTGGTTCATTATTATTATTATTATTATTATTGGATATCGTATTTTAGCTGTAATAATCTGTTTATTGAGCACTATATCAGTCAGTGCATTACTCAGTACATCAGCTGATACATTACTCAGTACATCAGCCGATACATTACTCGGTACATCAGCCGATACATTACTCGGTACATCAGTCGTCTCATTACTTGTTACATAATCCAGTAAATTATTTGGTACATCACATGGCACACTAATCGGTACAACAGTCGATACATTCCTTGGTATATTACTTGATACATCAATTGGCACATTACTTGGTACAGAATCAGAACAGTATTTGGCACATCAGTCATCACTCGTTACAGCAGGTGTTGCATCAGCCCGTACTTTATGCGCTACTTCACTCATTGATCAGTACATTATTTGGCACAACAGTCGATACATTAATCAATACATCACTAGGTACATCACTCGTTACATTAATCAGTACATTACTCGGTACATTAGTCAGTACATCACTAGGTACATCACTCGGTACATTAGTCAGTACATCACTCGGTACATTAGTCAGTACATCACTCGGTACATTAGTCAGTACATCACTCGGTACATTAGTCAGTACATTACTAGGTACATCACTCGGTGACTTTATCCAGTACAGCAGTCGGTACATTAGTCGGCACATCATTTAGTACAGCTGTCAGTACAGCTTTGTGTGTTACCTGGTGCTAGTGCTTGATGTTACAATACTCTAACAGTCAGCAAAAGAGAGCGAAATACATGGTGAAAAGGTAAGTAATAAACTACTGATATGCGCAGTGAAAAGGTAGTTAATAAAACAGTAAGATACACTATGACAAGGTAACTGAACCATTGAACCATTGAGATACACGTTAAAAATGTAGTTATAAAAAATAAAGTTAATAAACAGTGAGAAACATCGTGAGAAGGTAGTTAATAAACCACTGAGATACACGTTAAAATGTAGTCAATAAACCAGTGAGAAACACGGTGAAAATGTAAATAATAAACCAGTGAGAAACACGGTGAAAATGTAGTCAATAAACCAGACACACCGTGAAAAGGTACTTAATAAACCAGTGAGATACACGTTAGAAATGTAGTTAATAAACCAGTGAGAAAAACGGTGAAAATGAAATTAATAAACCAAATAGAAACACTGTGAAAAGGTAAGTAATGAACCAGTGATATACAAGGTGAAGTGTAATTAATAACCAGACTGAGGAAGAAATATACACTAGTAGAAGACACACTGAGAAAACATTTTTTTTTGTGTGTGTGGAAAGAACTGCGTTGCTTGTAAACCGCCCGAAACCGTAGTTAATTATAAAATTACATTAATAGCGAAAACTGCAGCAGGGGAAAAATATTGCAACATAGTTTCGTCTTGGTGTCTGGGTTCACAAGTTCCCTCTCTTGCGACCTGCTTACAATATGGTCTGGTTGAATGCGATACGCTAGCAGCTTTGTTACACATTCAGACACGCTTGAAGTTAAAGAAAATGCATGTACGGGCGTGTGCATTGCTATTACTGTTTTAAGTTAGAAAACTATTTTCATAGTATTCACAGGTAAATACCGGGCATGGCAGAACATATCAACATAATTATGCGTACAGTCATTTGGATGCTCAGACGTAAATACCTCGCAAGACAGAACATGCAAGCATATTTGTACATTTCTGTGGATGCTGAGGGGTTAATACCGCGTTAGGCAGGAATTATCAGATTACAGAATGAAAGAATTGCTGACAGAAATGACGATTGAATTCATGATTATGCTTACACGTGTTGGGCTGGCACATTCCAGGAAGGGTTATAGGCCCCTGCCATAACGTCAGAGTGCTGTCCCTATCTTGACTAGTAGTGGTTCGTCCAACACTAGAAGTAGTCCGTTAAAGCACAACAATTTGGTTCTTGAAAAGCTGATGTAATATCTTAAAATTCAAATCCCCCCCCCCCTTCGATTTAGGAAATAGCTTGCACCAAATAAATGAAACAGTAATTAACGTAGCTAGCGTAGTTTTCCATGAAAAAAATGGTTTAGTCATGTTGGAAAGAGATGTGGAGAGAGGGAGGAGACAGACGAATAGAGATAGGGAGGGAAAGAGATGAAGAGAGGGGAAGAGACAGAACACTAGAGAGGAGGAATGAAGGGATAAGAAGACAAGTGGCGGTGAATGATTTGAGAGACCGACCGAGACAAAAGAGCTGTGGGTTCTTTAATTTGACTGCAAGTGACTTTGTCAGTAATGACACGAAGTGGTTTAACATAGTCGGGTAGAGAGATATAGAGAGTGGGAGAGAGAAGGAGAGGAGGCTGAGAGAATGAGAGAAATGAAAAAGAGAGAGGTACTTGAATTTAAGCAGCCGAGGCAAAAGGAGGGTTGGCGGTTCTGTAACCAGACTGCAAGAGTCTTTATCAGTAAGGACACACATAAACTGATTTTCTTAATGGCACCCTCCCAGACAAAGGCTTGAGAAGCTGTTCAGTAGGATTTTACTGTCTTAACGTTCGGAATACGCCGAATAAAGACGTACCATTAGAACATAACCAATAATTGTCATATGTTGGAAAAGTTATTTCCGTACGATTAGTTCATGTTCGAGGGCTCATGTAGATCCTTATAATACAGAATGGCTGTATTAGTTCATGTTCGAGGGCTCATGTAGATCCTTATAATACAGAATGGCTGTATTAGTTCATGTTCGAGGGCTCATGTAGATCCTTATAATACAGAATGGCTGTATTAGTTCATGTTCGAGGGCTCATGTAGATTCTTATAATACAGAATGGCTGTATTAGTTCATGTTCGAGGGCTCATGTAGATCCTTATAATACAGAATGGCTGTATTAGTTCATGTTCGAGGGCTCATGTAGATCCTTATAATACAGAATGGCTGTATTAGTTCATGTTCGAGGGCTCATGTAGATTCTTATAATACAGAATGGCTGTATTAGTTCATGTTCGAGGGCTCATGTAGATTCTAATACAGAATGGCTGTATTAGTTCATGTTCGAGGGCTCATGTAGATTCTTATAATACAGAATGGCTGTATTAGTTCATGTTCCAGGACTCGTGTGGGTTCTTATAATATAGAATGGCTGTATTTGAGAGTTTGTAGGAGTCGGTGATATAGGATCGTTTTACAGCACGTGACATTTATTAAAATCTATCATATATTGGTTTTACAGCATGTTACATTTATACTGGTTTTACAGCACGTCACATTTATACTGGTTTTACAGCACATTACATTTATACCGG
This sequence comes from Sinotaia quadrata, assembly GCA_028829895.1. Classification (NCBI taxonomy): domain Eukaryota; kingdom Metazoa; phylum Mollusca; class Gastropoda; order Architaenioglossa; family Viviparidae; genus Sinotaia; species Sinotaia quadrata. The sequence continues at coordinate 93,572,658 of CM054179.1, forward strand.
TTTTACAGCACATTGCATTTATAATGGTTTTACAGCACAAGACATTTATTTCAAGTCTGTCATATACCGGCTAATAAACTGCTCACAACAAATCATACAAACACATGTGGACTTAGATATCCATATATTTTCAACTAATGATAACAGTAATATTATACAATAGTGAAAATATTTAATAATAAAACTAATGTAGAATAGTAATACTATTAATAATAAAACTAACGATAGCCTTAACGTTAAGGAAGAATGATAATATTAACAATAAAACTAACGATAACATTTAAAAATATTGATAATATTAATAATAAAACTAACTATAATAATAACACTAAGGATGATTTGATAAAATTAATAATAAAATAAACACTAACACTAACACTAAGGATGAGTGATAATATTAATAATAAAATAAACACTAACACTAACACTAAGGATGAGTGATAATATTAATAATAAAATAAACGATAACAATAAAACTAAGGATGAGTGATAATATTAGTAATAAAATAAACGATAACAATAAAACTAAGGATGAGTGATAATATTAATATAAAACTAACGATAAGTCTAGGAACAGGACATTCCTGGGGGAGATTGTGGAGGTCATAGGGTCAAGATCGGGTGATGGGAACGCTTGCAATCAACGTACCGATTCCCAAGGTCAGGATTAGGGAGCTTTGCTCCACCCTTGCGTTTAGAGGTTCTGGGATATATGAATTGCTAATGTATTTGCTTTGGGCAGTAGTAGTGTCAGTGGTGTTGTTACTTTTCTCATGGCTTTTCCTGCCGTCATTATTGTCACTACTTGTAGAGATAGAAAACGTGACGACTCGCTTTACGGGTTAGTAGGCACTTCGCTGTAAAGATAATTACTTTACACAAAGGGATTTACCTGATGCGTGTCGTTACAGACCACGTGACTCAGCGCAAGTAAAAAAAAAAAAAAGTCCAGAAAATCGAGAAACAGGACAGGAAATGGAAATACTGAAAAACAGACTGCGTTCAAGGGCGGTCAGAAGGAAGGACTATTTTATTGCTGTAATAAGATTTACCCGTTTAAAGCACCCTTGAATGCAATAATGATGTCTAGGTGTTAAAACTTAATAAGCAATTCGTTTCACAAGCTGAGCGGTCCGGACACAGCACCCCTAAGGGGCCATATTGATGGAATTTGTTTACTAGACTTCCAATACACTGACTACATACGTCCCATAAAATTCGGGGAAAAAATCCAACAAAACAACTATTCTTTAACGCGTCTGCATTAATATATTTAAAAGCAACAGACCAGGCAGTACTATTTGTCTGTGTGCTTTGGATTATTTCCCTTTAAAGAGCTACGTTCATTGCCGGTTTAGGCATTAGCCAGCTGCAGTGTGAAATCTCGACTCTAAGATTGCTCAAGATTGTGTAAAGGGGTGGGTGGTGGTCGATGGTTGGACCGAATCGAATCGCATTGAATCAAGACCTGCAATGTTGGGAGGGTATTTTAAAATTGTGAAATATTCCTCTAATTCAGTAATATGTGTCTGAAACTGAGATTTCATTTGACTGAAATAAACAATGTTGAAGAGTTAAAAGGATAAAAGGAAGGTGCTTCAGACATTCAAGCAATGACACAATGTACAGCCATAACACAATAAAAAGATATACGTAAATAAAGAAAGATTGTAATGCATATACAGACTTAATCTTGATACAAACACTAAGATAGTGACACTAACATACTCTAGTGTAATGACGCATGTCATCACCAATATCGTGACACACACACACAAAGAATAAATCATGACACACACAAAGAATAAATCATGATACACTCGCACGAAGACTAATCATGACACACACGAAAACTAAGTCATGACGCACACAAAAACTAAATCATGACACACACGAAGACCAATCGTGACACATACACAGACTAAGCTTATAATTCATGCCTAATCTAAGATAATGACGCAAACACTAATATGATGTCACACAAACGCTAAATAAATCATGATACATACTAAGATCATGACATACAAGGACTTTCGACCATGACACATTATTATAAGAATGCATCACAATATTATTGTAACATGCTGCATGCAATTAATAATTACGTGTAGCCGTTATAGTACGTTTTGCCTCTATTATGGTTATTATTTCATGCACTTACTAGTGTATGACGAGCATATTTTATTCCCATCACGTGATGGGTGGAAAATGAAAATGAATGCATTGCTAGGAACATAAATGAATTTCTTTATAGGAAAGGCTTTTGTTATAAGTCACACTGCAAGTGAAAATTAGAGTAGAATTTAGCAAATGACCTTGACCGTCAGGGTTTTTTTTTTTTTTTGATGACTACTTTGATGTCTCTGTTTTGGGAATGCAAAAATGCAGCATAAAGCTGGTCATGTGAAAATACAGGCTCGCTAAAAAAATCTCCCAGGTGTTCAAAGGTCAAGGCTGCTTTAGTGTTTCATATATATATATATTAATGCTAGTCAAATATTTATCCACAGCTGACGTACAGACAATGCTGTTAGCAGTTTCAACATGTTAGCTCCATTTAATAATAATTACGTATTCTGTTGGTTCAATACCATGAGCAAATAAGGCACTTGAAAACGTGAGGCTAAAGTAGATATTTTAATCTGAAAACTTAAAATGCATTTGTCAATTGTATGGTAATCCAATCTAAAAAAAAAGACCAGTTTTATATGCTCACTGCTGACACCGAGATAGTTTATATCCTGACATGGTGTATTCTCCTTACCCCACCCCTCAGAAAGGAGCAATATTAATTAGTAAGTCTTCTGACGTTAGGCAGACTTGTAAATGTTTAATACTTCTCTAACAACTTTACTCTCAGTTCCAGAGCGCAATGTGCAACTAGACAGAGGAGTTAGGAAATTACAAACACGTAAACACACTTTAAATGTAAAATCTGAAAATATTGGGATAACCACAGTCTCGGCATAGAACCTTGTCATAAGAGTTTGCATAATGCTTTTGATGGAGCTGATGGCTACTACCACGTCCATTACTTCTTGTGCACGCTAAGAACAGCTTGAAATAGGTTTCATTGAAGACATGTTCGCTAACACTGTGTTTTCACTAGTGACAATTGAATGGGTCAGATTACTAAAAGATAATAAAGTTACTTATTTATAAAGTGATTTTAAAAAATTAAAATACTCTGTAGTATAGACATGTATTAAGGAATTTAAAAAGTAACTGATTGGTTGTTGAGAATGAATAGTGTAACCATAAATAGTGACCCGTTTTTGCGGGACATCGGGTGTCACGCGGACAGCCAATGCGTTTCGAATTGATTCAGTAGATTCAGACTCGTTTTGGGAACAGAAATGATGCAGTATACTGACGTCATAACTGTGTAAAATCTATTTCCTATAAAATCTATTTTCGATATGCTAAAGAATAAATTAAATACCTACACTTGACTCCATAAAGAATACAAGTTTTCAAGCACATTTAATCTTGATAGACACAGTTACGATGACCCAGGGGAATATTTGCCAATAAGAAAGCAACTCTGCGTTTGGGTTATTTTCTGTTCCATAACGTGATATGCTAATATTTACTGCTCTTCTGTGCCATTTGAGTTATCTCCTTATCTATAAATACGTGATGTGCAAATATTTATTGCTCTTCTGCGCCGTCTCAGTTACCTCTTGACGTATAGCCATGCAGTATGCAAATATTTAGTGCTGCACTGTAACGTTTAAGCTAAGTGCTGATCAAGAGTCATACGTTATGCAAATATTTAACGCTCTGCCGTCGATTTTGATTCTCCATTGTTTGCTTCTAAATGAGTCACGTGTTATGTTCTACTGACAATTATTTGACTAAAATTTATATTTAGTCACGTGCTATGCAAATATTTAATGTTCTTCTGTCAATTTTGACTCTCCGTTCTTTGCTTTTAAATTATATTTAGTCAGGTGTTTTGCACTTAATTAGTGAAGGTACTGTCTTTGAGGTGGGGTGGTCTTTCAACTAGAACTACTTTATCGATGCAAAATGGAAACTTATACAGTATATACTCACGCAGTGCAAAAAGAGGGGAGATAATTACAGGATATGACTTTCTAGGCTAAATAGCCTTCATGAGGACATTTCACATTTTAAAATTTAATGACAATGACAAATCTGTGATGAAACGTGCTGCATTCAATTTGTATAACTTCTTAGCTTTCTTACGCATATCTTAGAAAGAGCTAATGCATTGACGCCAGGCAATCAAAGTGTCTTCTGTACGACATTATTGTCACATCATCATCACCATCATCATTATTGTTGTTGTTCAGCCTTTTAATTTTTTATTACTTCTGCTGACTGTCAGTTGTTAACTAAGGTCTCGGAATTTTACCAAGTTTCTAAGAGTTCCTAGGTTTTACGGAGGATGTGGGCACTTCTGAGGAGTTCCGTTTTAGTATTGTGGCGAGTCTATGGTTTCAGGTACTTTATTCATAATTATAGCCTTCCAACTCAGATGTTCTGAACTTCAACGTAATCGCAGTCTCTGTATTTCTAAATACAGATCATGGCATTATTCTTTATGTTTTTCTTTTGGTTTTAAGTTTTTAAGTTTTTATCACTTGGACCGGCGACATCAATGATTGTTGCTCTTCCTGTTGGACTTATTGACGAGCTACAATGCCTGGTCTTTGTGTAGGAATCACCCGATCTGTTTTCTTATCTCGAAGTCCCACATTGTTTTCACTTCTTCTGTCTCGATGACTGCTCCATGCACTTTCTGGGGCTTTTATTCCATGGTTCTCACATATGTTACTGTGTATGATTTTTGGCACTTCGTTGTGTCTTTTGGTGTATACTGTTCAGCCAGAAACTGGCATCCAGATAGAATATATTATGTTGTTTTATCCTTCTTTTTGCAGAGGCTGAATTTGGATTCAATTGAGATTTTCTTGGATTCTGTTTTGTATGATTTCTTGTTTAGTGCTTGATCTTCAGCAGCAAAGTGCATCGTATTGTGCTTTCAAGCCTGCCTCTTTTAACTACCTGTATGTTAATTGTTTTGTTGATGTTTCATCAACTTATTGCGCTTGCTGACAGTGTAGAAATGTTTGTCTTCAACTATTCGCTAATGCCTGTCTTATTCTTCTCTTCCATATTTCATTATCTGTTTGTGAGGGTTGATACACCCACACATCTTTACTGCTTCTGTCAGTGGTTCATCTTTGTTGTTATCCCAGATGTGATCAACAAAGCCTATAACTTCAGTGATATCTTTGATTTTCTTGAGTCGCCTGCGCCCTGATTTCCGAGATCATCATCATCATCATCATCATCATCATCATCATCATCATCATCCATCATCATCGTCGTCGTCATTATCATCATCATCATCACCACCACCACCAATTGTTCCATTATTATTATTTTAGATTAGCAGAAATAATTAGTGGAAATGGACTTGCTAAACAGCTAGGAACGATATTATTATGCACGGGTGTTCAGGACTCAAAACGCAGCTGTGTAGCTTGTAGGAAAGTAGGGTATGGTTGAAATATGGAGCAGTATTATAATAATTTTATGAATTTACTCCCTTAATAGAAACTTTCATATTTTTTCTTAAAAAGATAAATGTTATTTATCATTTAATTATGTAATTAACTGCAAATCGTAACGTTAAGTCAGAAATAATGAATAATGAATGATGGTAAGCTGAATTGATTTAGTAAACTATATGCACACAAGATGTTCCATCATGTGTTGATTTAGTAAACTATAGGGATACAAGATGTTCCATCTTGAAGCAAAGGCTTACTACTTCATTCTCAGAGTAACGCTGACGAGTTTCATCGGCATTATATGATAAATACAAATACGAATGAGGTGTAGTGTGATTAATAGTGAAATTACATTATTTAAGATACAATAATTTTATATGGATACTGCCACTACGTTATGATTGATTAGAGAATTATTGAATTAAAAAAATCTCTTTACATACCACCACAGAAAGCCGATTAAAGACACCCAATGTTCTCCAAACGAGGAGTCCCGCCATCTTACCGCAGAACGCTAGTCAAAGACACTCAATGTTCTCCAAATGATGTGCCCCACCATCTTACCACAGAACGCTAGTCAAAGACACCCAATAATCTCCTCATGATTCAGAGACAGATGCAAGCAGCAGCGCTGTTTTCAAAGCTACAGGAAATTATTCACTTCTTTTTTCATTAGCTTCTTTCTAACTGAACTTAAATTATGTCTGGGTCCTCTGAATTGGGATGATATACGACGTCTCGACGCCTGAACAGTCGTTCATTATCACGTCTGCGAATAGTTCTCGATCGATAAGCACTTTTTCTACGTGTAATTTACGTCTTACGTACTTACGTCTAAATGTTCTTGCAATCTGTTATGTAACCTTAGCATACCACAGGTGACTCAGAAAACCAAAACAATGAATTTTAATATTTCATCACTCTACCACAATAGGTTTTAATAATTCATCAAATTTAGAAGTGAATGGCACTGAGTATACATTTTGTATGATTAAGTCTTTACTATGCAACTTGACACTGAGTATACATTTTTTATAAGTAAATCTATGCAACTTGACACTGAGTATACATTTTTTATAAGTAAATCTATGCAACTTGACACTGAGTATACATTTTTTATAAGTAAATCTATGCAACTTGAAGACACTTATAAGGGCTGACATTAAATGCACTTGAATGCTATTTTCGCTGCAAAAAGTTTCATTACGGCATGAAAATTTTCCTGTAGTTCTTGACGTCAAGAATTTTTGCCAACCAGAAACAAATGAATGCGCTGTTGTCTAGTGGCTTTGTTTCCTGCTATCAACCTAAGGGGCTCTTGCCAATCAAGATACAAGGTGCACATGGCTATCACGTGGACTGTGGTGTCATTCAGTGACGTGCTCTAGACTTGGTTGGTGACTCATCACAATGGCAGCACTGTGCAAACAGAGTAACTGGAATACTCTCTACGATTACCCCCCACCCCACTAAAAATTTTACGATTATTCTTGCTGGTGGGTAATATAGGAACGCAGTGTTGATTCAAGCAATATATTGCTAAATAGAACTTGCAGCCTAAAGGCTCCTGGGACTAAATATATTCTAGAAAATCTGATAGATGTCGACAGATACGACACACCTTAAGATGAACAGAAAACTTTTCATGAATAATTATTACAAAGGGAGGTAATGAAATAATCAGTGTGGAGTTAGGACTCGTTGGCATGAAATATTTGCTGTAAAAGCATCATATATTATATTTTATCTCTTGTGAACAGAAATCATATCTTGAATCATGGATAGAAAATAAAGTGAACAGAAAAAGCAAAAAAAAAAAAAAAAGAGAGTTCGGTTTTATAACAGTAACTACGTTTGTTAAATGCGCAGCAGTCTTACTAAGCCGACTTACAAACCCTCGAGATAACGAACTTAACATTTCCATTTGACTACTAAAACTATGACTGATGTGAGCCCGAGATAACGAACTTAACATTTCCATTAACATGACTACTAAAACTATGACTGATGTGAGTACGAGATAACGAACTTAACATTTCCATGTGACTACTAAAACTATGACTGATGTGAGCCCGAGATAACGAACTTAACATTTCCATTTGACTACTAAAACTATGACTGAGGTGAGCACTAGTGCGGACAAACAGTAATCAGACTTCCACTAAAAGAGCGAATTATGTGATGACTTTTATTTCATTTCCTACGGTAAGGAATAACAATGCACCTTTGCTGTCCATCTATCCATCCATCGATCCATCCATCCGTCTAACCATCTATCCATCCGTCCATCCGTCCATCCATGCGTCCGTCCATCTATCTATCTATCTATCTATCTTTCTATCTATTGACCTATCTATATATCTTTGCATCTATCCATTGATCCATCTACCTATCTATCTATCCATCTATCAATCCAAGTCCATCCACCCACCCATCCATCCAAGTTCATCCACCTACCCATTCCATCCATCCATCCATCCATCCATCCATCCATCCATCCATCCATCCATCCATCCATCTATCTATCTATCTATCTATCTATCTATCTATCTATCTATCTATCTATGCAAATACCAGAATATAGGAAATTGTTACCAGTTTCCCCGACTGTCTGCCAATAAATTATACAACTCATCCCCCACCCCCCTATTACAAGAGTTCAGTATTTTTACAAGCGCGCTCCCATTAAAAGTAATAACACACAAGAGACAACTTACCAGAAACAAAATCCATTAGAGTTATCGTTCTTGACGAACACGACCGCTTGGACCGACACGTTCGAAGTGAAAGTCGATCGCCGTGACAGTCTTGTATTATTCTCAGGAAATGCAACCGTAACAACCACCACACTCACCTACTAGCACAGCGGTTGACCCAAAGTCTCAGGTTGTTGAAATAACGTCTGTGATGATATCTCAAAACTAGGAACATGCGTGTCTCGTGGAAATCGTCATTTATTTTCCGCTCGATAGCATCTCGGACTGGACTATTAGCTTGAGTACATGAGATCGCGGTCCCATAATAATAATTAATAACGCCACTTAATAACCCCCATCGCTACTACCACCCACCCCATCTGTAACAATAATGAAAAACACTTTGTGCAGAAATTTTTTTACAGTAAGCAAAAAACACACACGTGATCAGTTGCTCTGATTACTGGTGTGAAGTTTTGATAGTACTTTGACTTACGTATGATGCTCCAGTTTTTGTATTAATATTCTTTAGATAACTTTTAAGGCATCCACGTTTTCCGCATTTCTTCGATTCTTATTTTTGAATACGTGCATGCAGAGTTGATGAACTTTCAGATGTATGGTTCTTCCTGAAGAGTTAGCATACTTTTCACGCAATCATACACACCCACATATGCACAAACACACCTGTTCATACACAGCCACACCAATACATACATACCCACTCTTTTATTAAGTTTCGTTCAAAAGGAACCTTGGCAGTTGTTAACAGGTGTGAGTTTTATTTTGATTTTGCCAAATAGACGTATTATGACAGCAATGGGGAATAACTCGTCTGATGTTTTGCGTGTGTTTCTATCAGTATATCTTTAAGTAACTATTGTGTTACACAAACTCAATGTGGTAATTATACAGGAAAGCAGAAATTCTTTCAGTGTGTCTTTAAGTAACTATTGTGTTACACAAACTCAATGTAGTAATTATACAGGAAAGCAGAAATTCTTTCAGTGTGTCTTTAAGTAACTATTGTGTTACACAAACTCAATGTAGTAATTATAGAAAGCAGAAATTCTTTCAGTGTGTCTTTAAGTAACTATTGTGTTACACAAACTCAATGAAGTAATTAAATAGGACTGCAGGAATTATTTCAAACATTGTAAGAATTTTAGATGTAGAACAGGTAAATGTCTGGCTCTTCAACGCTGGTCTTTATTTGGGTTGTCTGTTAGTTTCTTACTCAGCTCAAGAAATGTTCCATATAAGAATTTCACGAATAAGAATATCACAAATATAATTCATATCCAACCTTTATTTTCTCTGTACACAAAAAACGTGAGAACACAAAAAGTACTTATTTCACTGAAAAACTTTATTTCGAATTAAGTACCTATTTTAATTTTCTTTAGCTTGATGGAGTGAAATGCTTTTGGGTGTGCTTTCTTTATTATTCTTCGTGTGAACTGATTTTAGTATTGTTTGTATGCGATGATTTTAGTATTCTTGACGATACGAGGTACAATCAATCAATCAATCAATCAATCAATCAATCAATCAATCAAATAGTCAAACAATCAATCAATCAATCCGTCAGTCAATCTATCATTCAAATAATCAATCAATCAATCAATCAATCAATCAATCAATCAATAAATAAATCAGTCCGTCACTCAATCTATCATTCAAATAATCGGTCAAACAATCAATCCATCAATCAGTCAATCAGTCAGTCAATCAATTAATCAATCAATCCGTCAGTCAATCTATCAATCAAACAATCAATCAGTTATATCAACAATTTATTATGAGGTTACAAATGATACCGGCAAGCAGCAGGTTTAGTTGTGTTTTTTAACTACTTCTAAATTTAGCGATTTGAAAATATTTGAGTGTTTAATTCATTAAATTGTTTTGTGTTGTCTTCAGTAAACTCCGTAGGTTCTAAATACCTTCCCGTTCTAATACAAAGACCACGTGATGGAGCATAGAAGTACGTTACACTCATACATTCACGCCCTTTTTCCTTATTCCCTCCTCCAGTTCCCCTCCCCATGTACATGGAGTAGGTGGAAAACGTTCCGTACTCACTTAAGTCACCACACAAGTAATTTTATGAACTGAATGATAGTAACAGATAGTGATAGTGATTTTATGGACTAGATGACAGTACACAGATAATTTTATGGATTGAATGACTACCCACTGAAAACATGTACACTTATTAACATGACTCCAAAAGCGATTTAAGATTAGATAAGAAAAAAGTAAACAACTAAACATAAGGTATACATGAGGATAAACAACTGATAAAATAAATATTTAATTTAACAATCAATACATAATAAGAGAGAGAGAGAGAGAGAGAGAATGAGAGAGAGAATGAGGGAGAGAAGTGCGGTATTAAATCTGTACTAAATAAACTTTATTGCTAACACTCCGCAGTGTTTCGTGGGTGTATGACTTTGTTATGACTGACTAAATGAATTTCTTTGCTTCTGATTTGGAATAGCTGTCAAGTCTCTTCTGTCTGTGTCAAAGTGTCAACGGGGTAACGCTAAATATCTTTCGGAATAGATTGTAATAAGTGTATTGTGCCGCGGCGAGGCAGCTCTATCCACTTTAAACAATTCATTTGTTAGTATGTTGCCTGCTTTCGTTGGCGATTAATTCATGCTTGTGCCAATGAAATAAAAACACGTGACCCTCCAACCACGTTTCTCTAACAAAGTCATTCTTGACCACAGCGAGTCTGTGTAAAATGGCTACTAAACAACTTTCTCCTAAACACTGAAAAAACTGGGATCCTTATAATTAATTAACAAACATTCTAACTTTAAGTCTTCACCCATGCATAGGTATTATTAAAAAAATAATGTTGATGTTAGCAACTTAGATTTTTACAGCAAATATTCTTGCCAAAGAAATATATTATCAAAAGGAACATTATTTTTCCTTTTGAAGGTTTTATTAACATTTGTTATCACATCCTGTGGTGTGCGCCGCCCCAGACATTATGTCTGGCTTAGTCAAGTTGAAGATAATCATACTGTGGTCAAGATTTCACGGCAACTATTTCTATTGATCAGATGTCCACAGCGTAGCAGTTCTAAATATCTTTTTTTTTGCTTCTAATTTGTCTGTGTCTTGGAATAGCTGTCAAGTCTCTTCTGTCTGTGTCTTGGAATAGCTGTCTTCTGTCTGTGTCAAAGTGTCAACGGGGTAACGCTAAATATCTTTCGGAATAGATTGTAATAAGTGTATTGTGCCGCGGCGAGATAGCTCTATCCACTTTAAACAATTTCATTTTGATTCTCTCCAATGCATTAAGTCTCGAGCAAGCGGAGTGACAGCATATTCCTTTTTCATATATGCATAATGTATACACATTTTGTAAAGGATTACACTATAGAAAAACAACGGAATTAAGTTAGTTTCCTCCAGATTTGTATTCCGTGAATGAAATAACATGCCGGTATAAACTACATAACAAGCATAGCTTTGAGTTAGTTGTAATATTCAAGTTGAACAGCTTGAGATTAACATTACAACATGAGTTTATGCAGAGATGAGATCAACATTACAACATGAGTTTATGCAGAGATGTGATTAACATTACAACATGAGTTTATAGAGTTAGGGGATGATAGGAATTTAGCAATGATATAAGAATTTATATTAGCAAAATAAGATAGAAGATTTTTTAAACAGATATGGAAGCTGCCCAGTTAAAATGACACACTGGAACTAGCCTTCTATTACGAAATACAATAGTTCATTCATTAAAAAAAAAAAAGTCATTTATCAACAGTTAAGTGGGTCACCGTACAACTGTCGTACCCTGAACACTATGCTAATTTGTCCCAATCCTCGCTTGTTACATGTCTATAGCGTTACCAATCTTACTACTGACTGAAGCGCATTACGTAGAAATCGAAATTTCTGTTTAATTTCTCCGAAGTGCTCTTTCCGGTTATTAATTCGACAATGATTCTGACTTACAAAGCTTCGTTCATATGTCTGGGCACAAATTAAATTCCTGGAGCGCATTACAAATGGATTGGACCAATTCAGTGGATGGGCAATATCCAGATTTCAAACGGTATAAGAAATTTTGTCACATACGTCGCTTATAGTATATCCACAATAGATTGGATTGGGAACTGAGGCTCATATAACCTGCGTGAGTAAACAAGGGTTAAACACGTTATCGCCTCAATGGAGGTGGGAGTGGGGTTAAAATGTGTCACGTGATGGAATGCATAGTGGGAAAGAGTGTCCAAAAATGGAATCGCTATTCAGCCAAACCAGAATGAAAGAAAGAGAGAGAGCTATGGTAGGTAAAGTAAGTTAAGCTGAGAAACGGTATTATTTAGCTCGCCAAATGAATTAACTGGAAAAAGAAAGAAAATAAAGACTATAATTTCTTTAATTTTCCGGTGTAGTTAATGCCCTTAAGGAAAAAGTATGTGTATTATTTATTGGACGAGTGAATGGTACTTAAAAAATATATTACTGAATTATTTTCTTTCACTGCCACTGTAGTATAAAATGTGAATCCCGGAATAAACACGTCTGAGAATTTGTTAATTTGTTATAAATGGTTTAAAGTTGTATAATATTGTAAGCAGGGTTTGTATTCTTGAGTATAACTTCAAGGTTGTTGTGAAGTTACTGTCTTTGGTGAGAAAAGTTAACAAATATTTGACATCTACGTATGAAAGGGGAAGAAAAAAAACTTGGTGGATAGCAGCTTGACGTCAGCACTATGACGCTACATAAACTGAAACCTTTAGAATTGGGATCTACTTGTTAGGGAGATTTGTTTACAAACTGCCATTACTAGAAAGTTGGAATTCATTGTGATGGTAATTATGTTCGCAATTTACTCGTATTGACAATAGTTTGATTTATTTCTTATTTATGGATTTTCCATGGGAGAGGTGTTGTTTAATTTATTTACTCTGAGACAATGGTTATGTTTTTTTACTTTATTCATGAGAAAACGCAACATCTACCACAAGAGTTATCAACAGTGTGCGCACATTTGCCAGAACTGTTATAACTGTTGATAAATGATTTTTCTTTATGAATGAGCTATAGTGTTTCAAGCAATAGTAAAAGGTTAGCTCAGTGTTCAGTGTAAAAAAAAAATAGAAATTGGTGTGTTGTTTGGTTCTTAGAGAAGTAATTATCAACCATACGTCTGGGAAAAAGAAAAACAAACACAAATAAATGAAAATGAAAGACCAAGTGAAATGTAATCTAAGTTAGCTACAGATAAGAATAAATCCATATGAAAGTAGTAATTCACATTCTTAGAGTCAAGACTGCAAAATTTAATCTTTCAATTTGTATAAATCTTTTACTTCGGTATTGAAAGTCAATATTTTTTAAAGAAATTTGAGCATTTGCGAGACTGACTTCTCACCATAGCAACATAACATGTGACGTCACAATGTGGATCTACAATCAGCATGCGCTGCCCGACATATTGTCTTTCGGTAAACCCGTAGTTTGAAAAATAAAACATGGTTAAATTTGTAGAGGGTAGGGCTGCATGAACAGCCGATGAAGTAAAAATATTCATTTTTTTTTTACATTTTCCAAAGATCACAAATTACGAATAAAGTGCAATACAAAGATGAAACCAGAAAACTATCATCCGGAAGCATATCACGGTGCCGTGATGTAAAAGTAATTAAAAAATAATTATATATATTTATAATATGAATAATAATCACTCATTTTAAAACATGACTACTGTTATTCTTTGTATTGTTCATCGTTAGTAATTTTAAATTTATACTGAATGATAATCACTTATTTAAAAAATAAATTATATTGCTTTTCTCTAATACTATCACTTGTTACGTTTCCAGTATTTATTTAAAGACCCTGCTTAGAATAATTAAAGACTTTAAATATAATTAATTCTTTCTCTCATATCCTATGCAGACTGGTTGCTCAATTTACCATTTGACTAATTAAAAGTGTGTCTTGTAGTGCAGACGACAAATTTACAAACTAATAAATTGCGAACTTTTAGCTAGATTGAAACAGTTAAATTCCTCTAAATTAATATGCATTCGTTGTTTTCACTCAGCTCATTCGCCCCCATTCAATCTAAGAAAATCTATAGGTCTATTATGCATAAAAATTAACTACTAAGAGGTTTAACAAAGAAAATAAGGTTTAATAAAGTTTTAACAAGTTAACAATAATCAAATACGAGCGCGAATAGTCTATTTCTCGATTCTCTGCGCATACATGCCTTATCAGTTAACCAACGAATAGCCAATTGAATGTCTAGTGATCTTTGAAATACACTGAGGAATACTCAGCTATGATTGTCTGTATCTGCCTGGTCTCTTTGTTTAGTCAGCCAGTCTATTTCACAGTCTCACTATAGCGACGACGCACGTGGCGCACAGGAAAAGGGTGTCCCCTTTATGTAGCTAGTGAACTTGGAATTTCAATGGCGTGGACTCTCGGTACAGAACTCACTCCTAGAGCTCAACCAGTTTATACCAGACGGAAACAAAGGCAAAGGCAAAGGCAAAGCCAAAACCAAAAGCCAAAGTAAAAGTAAGGCAAGGCAAGGCAAGGGCCGACCTGTAGAAGTAACGTGTTCTAATGTAATTTCAGTAACACACTCCTAGCTAAGCACGTCCCAGTTTAAATGCGCTGAATTTAGAGATTCGACCTCCCGTCGTTTTACAATTAGATTTAGAAAAATGTAATCGTCTCACGCATGTTCCATTTAACAGCATGACGTATGAATCAATAAAAATAGTTACAACGTTAAATTAATGTTCATACAAAAAGGGTAATTCAAAACAGCAAAGCACTTCACAATTTACAATTAAAATTACACGCAATAATTGAATTACATGAGAAATTCATATCGAGCACAGGCATTCTGGCTCTTAGTGAATTAAAACAATATAAATTAAAGTTACAATGGAAAAAGAGTTACAATAAATTTATATTCCGTAACTTATAGGTTTTTCAGTCATTTCTCTGGACCGTGCTCAAGCATTTATGGAAATAATATAATACATAGCACAAATACATACTAAATCAAATATACAAAATACTATTAGATAAAATGGTACCTTTATGAGAAGCCGAAGTGTATCTTGATTCTCATCTGCTTGTCGGCTGCTGCATGACCCGAGTTAGCTGATGGAAATAGCTAATGTGTTCTCGCAGTAAGGGAACGGAAGCGTGCACCCATATTTATAGAAAAGCATAATGCGTATCACGTGACTGATCGCGAAGTATGTAGTTGGTTCGAGAACCTGGACAATGGACCTAAAGTTACATAACATCTTGACCTGTTCTAGAAGCATCCCGAAAGAGGAAAGCTTTGAACAAAGGGTACAAGGGTTTCAAATTCAAAATTTGAAGTAAACAGGCAAGTAGGTCACCAAGTCGGACATTTTTATCAGACTGTGACATCACTAATAGTAATAAATATTGGTAGTAAATGTTATATATACATAAAGACAATTACAATGTAGTTTTTTTTAAACAGCTTTTGTCATTCATATGAAAATCATACACAACTAATGTTAGTGATAACTTACCAGACATAGTCTTCATCAGTCATTGTTTCCTTGATATCTCCAGTACATCATTAAAAATGCTATGAGAACTACTAACAGTTGAACTTTCGACGTCATCAGTACGAATTAGATCAAACGTACATGATGTACTTTGGACTCCTTGCCTGACGTCACGTCTTCTTGCTTTTACCCCAACGGCTTTGGGTTTGTGTATCTTAGTAATGGTCAGATCTCATTCACAAACTATGCTTGACCTAGATTCCATCTTACTTGTCTTTAACCATTCATCATTTCCATCAAATGCAATGATTAAAGGAATACTAAAACTTATAGAATGCGAAGGATTGAAGACGAGAAAACGTGAAAATATTAAACAAGCAGACGAGATGAATAGAGTATGAATATGCAGACAGCTTTGGGTTGGGGTCGGGGGGGGGGGGTAAGCCTAATAAATATAATGTTCAAGCAAGTGGAAAGGAAATTAGGGCATGGGGGTTGGGAGAAGTGCAGAGGAGGGTTTGTGTAAATAATTTAAGGAAAGGAAAAGGATATAGTGATTTAAACAAAGACTTATTAAAGTAATTAAAACTAAAAAGTTGGTGAAGACTCATTGTTAGTAAAATCAATGGATTGTTCTAATTCAGTTAAAAGTAAAAATTAAACAGCAGAAAAAGAAAGTACAACAACAAGAAGAAATAAAGAAATCAGGAAGAAGGAACAGGAGGACGGAAGGAAGGCTAGAGAAATATAAAGGAATAGCAGTAAATAACAAATTTTAAAAGTGTAAAGAAAATAAAACAATAATATATTTGAATGAAAATATTTCTTTATAGCCCGAGTTGAACGAAATTTTCAATCTTCATGTTGCACACAATCATTTATGAGAATGCCACTTGTCGTGGGATTTGTTTGTTGTTGTTTTTCTCATTAAAATAATTATTTTCGTTAGCATCGCATTTTCGGAAGAAGCAGGTGCAGGCTAAATAACGTAAATCAAATTTCTCCACAACTCAACACAAAACATCACAGAAACCTTTCGAGAAAATATCTTAAAACAGACCAAAAAGAAAGAAAGAAAAGAAAAATGACCGCAACCACCTCAACACGAACTCTTTAAAAAAAAATAATGAAACAAACATGTTTTGACTGAGCCATGCAAAAATACCCACGCTTAATTTGAAATGAGTTTCTGATATTTTTGTTTTCCATTCGAAGGTATAGGACAACAGAATGCATCCAGCCAGGGTCCGGGGGCGCCAGGCTGCAAGTGGAGCTGACAGAAATGTGGCAAAACAAGACTTTTGTCTTGGCGTACAACTGGACCCAAAACCTTCTCCGCTCCATCATCCCTTTGCTGGTGCTCATCGTCCTCAACACGTGCATCATCGGGGCTCTACGCAAGACGCGCGCCAACAAGCGCAACAGCGCGCGCAACCGCGTGACGTTCATGATGATTATCGTCATCCTGGCCTTCCTCGTCTGCATCACGCCCGACGCCATCATGTCCACGGTGTTCCAGCTCGGGTACCATGAGGCGTCCAACCTCGTGAAAGGGATCCGGGAGTTTACGGACATGCTGCTGGCCCTGAACGCGGCCACGAACTTCGTGATTTACTGCCTCTTCAACAAGGTGTTCCTGCAGTGTTTCCAGCGTCTCTGCTGCAAGACGAAGGTGCCCAGGAGGTGGCACACAGAGCTGGACGAGTCCCAGTACAAACGGCTCAGCGACACGAAACAAAACTCCAACAACAATGGATCGCCTCCGCGATTATGATGGTGCTGCTGCTGCTACTGTGGGTAATTTCTCCCCCCCCTCCCGCCCCCCCCCTTGCTCGGAACACGGTTGCACATCGTCGTGCGTTTCTCTGAGGAGGGGATTTCGTGGGTGGGGTTGTTGGAGGGCTGGAGACACACTTTAATCTTTTTTTTTTTTTTTAATTACGTGAGAATGGAAAAAGGAAGAGATTCCAGTGGTGCTGTGAAGTGGTTGGTTATGTAGGTCACGCTCGTGATCCATAGGCCACGTGCGTGAAGTAAGAATGTCTGTTTGGAAAACAAGCGTACGAACAAGACCACGATCCTAAATTAAGGAATGAAACACATCGTCAATCAGTTTTCATGAAGTGGAGGAACTATCCTGGCTTATGCTGTTTGGACGTAATATTTTAAGGTATACCAGTTGGCATACCAATTTCTTTTTCTTTCTTTTGTTTTTTTTCTTCTCGAAACTGATGTCATATTGCGAATAGTTCATTTTCAGTTTAGGAAGCAAAAGCTTACTACTAAATGCATAACCCTCATGCCTAATCAGCGTGTTTCAATTTGTGTATAATCTGTTTACTTACTGGTGTATTTGTAATATTGGAAATATATATATTTTTTCCTAATCTAATTCCTCTTTTACACAAACTAGCCCAAATAATTACCATTAATAAAAACGTAGAAGTCAAAGCGTAAAAGTGAAACCTCTGCAGTAAAAGCGTCCGAAGTCAAAGCGCAGAAGTAAAAGCATAAAATTGAAAGGTCTGCAGTGAAAGTGTCCGAAGTCAAAATGTAGAAGTAAAAGCATAGAAGTGAAAGGTCTAGAAGTGAAAGCATCCAAAGTCAAAGCATAGAGGTTAAAGGTCCATAGTAAAAGCATGGTTATGGACCTTCGAGTCAAAGCATAGATGTGAAAGGTCCACAGTAAAGCATCCGAAGTCAAAGCGTAGAAGTCAAAGGTCCGCAGTGAAAGCATCCGAAGTCAAGCGTAGAAGTCAAATGTACATAGTGAAAGCGTCTAAAATCAAAGCGTGGAAGTCCAAGCATAGAAGTCAAAGGTCCGCAGTGAAAGCATCCGAAGAATAGTTTTGGTACATGGGGAATCGTCTCGTAGACATAACGAAGCAGTTTGACTTCTCTGGTGACCTCTTGCCGTATGGTTCCGTTTATGAAAATTATATGTTATAACGGCGACACATTAGACAGCGTAAATTCGAATAATTATGTATCGTTACCCTGATGACTGGACTTTGAAACTGTCTTCATTTGTGGATAATAAATAATAAGTAATAATAATATATAATAAATCGGAAGGACAAGATGGAACAAGGGTAGGAGAAAGAGCGAGGGAAATAAATATATCTACATTTTTCACATTTATATTAATAGAAATCTCTTAGAAGAAGACTATAGTGTTTTCTATTATCCATTAATTACATATTAAGAGGATGCAAAGAAATCATTTATATTTTTTATATAGTACACAACGTTGAGCTGAGGGAATAAGGGGAGATAACCAGCTCTGCATTACAAATACTAGTTTTAACTAGTTCAGAGGCCCCTTCACCTTAGTCAAAACGTTTTGCTCCAATGTTATCGTACTAATTCCTGTTAGTCTCACAATAAAACGAAACGAAAGTTTGCATTGGCATTTCAGTATCTTAGTGTTTTGGCTCATCCCAATAAGTACATTGGTAAAATGACATTTAACCAAGGACGACAACCTTTGATAGTAACAGATAATTCACAATCACACTAGGATCAAGTCCTAGACCTTGCGATAGGTTTTAAAGACATATCATAAGCCTTCCTGTGAAAAAGTTTTTTTTTTTAATTTTCTTTTTTTGGTTGTTGTTGCCTTTTTGTGGCTCTTTTGTAAAGTGATCGTAAATGTGAATGTGCTTTCCTGACGTTTGACACATTTACGCTACAGTGTAGTAATCTACCTAATGAAATATGTATCATACAAAAACTGTTCGTCTCGCAACGATTTGAAATCGTGATAATTTCCTCCCTTAATTATGTCCCTTACTCTTTGGAATCAATGTTCATTGTGGTCGTGAATTTATTATATATTCTACAATTGCACTGTAAAATAATGTCTCTCTCTCTGTCTGTCTCTGTCTCTGTCTCTCTCTCTCTCTGTCTCTGTCTTTCTCTCTCTGTGTATATATATATATCAATGTCGATGAGATGTAAAAGACTTTTATAACTTAAATAAATACATTTATTCTTTCCTTGAGAAATCAATGTGATTATATATTTTCTTAATGTTTAATCATTTTGTATTAGGATGTCATTTTAAAGAAATGCTGCTGACATCACTTTAAGGACAAAAAAAAAAGTAACAAGAAGCCACAGGAGCCATTTTTAGGACAATGTCGAGGGCGCTAGAATATAACATATTATTAGGTAACGACTCTTTCGAGTTTAAAATATAAACAAACAGAAACTAACTTCACAGTATTTGCTTGTGCACTGCATATTACAGGTTCAAACCTACACAATTCTAAAAAGATCCCAACTGTTATTTTATCCACCCTTGTACCTTCTCCCAGATGCCATTATTTTCCAAATCGACAAGCCGAGTTTTAAAGAAACGAGTGCTCGGATGTGTTTGCGTTTGCTGTCTTCGTCTCTCGTGGCACTTTAATGTGATGGGCACTAGCCAAGAAACCATTAATCTCGCATTGTCTCGCGAGATACGGCGCCCGAGGAAGTGAAGGCTTCTGTAAATTTGCGGCCATTTAATGTGAGCGAAAGCAGATTTATTGCAATGAAGCTAAGGCATAAAAGGACCGCTTTCTGATTTTTATTTTATATTGCGTATTTAATTGTGATTTGTTGTCGCTCACTGAGAACTTTAAACTGATAAAATTATGGGCACCCGTGCAGAGAAATGTAATTACTATTTAAATTTAATTTGTTTAAGAAAGTAATGAAATCGGCGACTCAGAATGATTACTTTTCAATAGTTATTTTTTTTTTTTAAAGAGCAAAAATGCTATGTAAGTCCGTGATGGCTGCACATCATTCTCCATCGGGTTATGAACGTTGTCTTCGGCAGTAGGAACACTTTAAAAATACAATCACAATATTTAGACTTCTCATACACCTACAGGTCTGACTGAATAACTGAGTGACTGACTGACCCACTAGCTCACTGACCGACTCACTCAATCACTCGCTCGCTCACTCATATCATCAGTCAAGAGGTCATGGTGTAAGGTCAGTGATATTCATCAGTAAGGAATCTATCTATCTATCTATCTGTCTGTCTGTCTATCTACATAGACCAGATGACTTCCATCTGCCTGATGGACACTGAATAAGTCGACTATTTTTACCTCCAGTCCTGTTGCTATTAGCAACCGAAACGACCATTCAAGAAGCGGAATTTCATTCACTTCGTAAACAGCCATTGATGAGCTAGTTTAAAAATCAATCAGTCGATGTTCTGCGGTCAGGAAATAACAGAAACACGTAAGTGCTTAGGAAACTTTTTTTTTTATTTTTGGAGAGAAAGATCGGGTCGCTCGTATATTTAAAAAAAAAATCCCTGTTCGCAATTGGTGCGATCTTATAAATGAAAGAAAGAAAGACACACAAGCACGCACGCACGCACGCACGCACACACACACACACACACACTCACACAGGACGATCATTTTCTCTAGCTTTTGATGATTTGCACGCAAATTGGCGCGATGGGTAGCGAAAAGGGCCTTGCCACAAGATCACACAAAAGTCTATGACTGTTTTAAAGCTTCATTATTGAATTATTTTTAGGTGTTGACGTCAATAGCGTGAGTTGAACGCAGTGTGCAAATATAATGGGCATGCGTTCTTACTTTAATGTTAAGGGTTTTTTTTTTTAAAATTTAAAATTACACTTCTATTTACTTCGAAAATAATGTGAGGGTGCATTTTTGTTGGCGGGTATTCGAAGATTGCTGTGTGTGTGTGTGTGTGTGTAGATAAAAAATTGGTTGAAAACCGGCGAACATTTAATCGTACATTAAAGTTAATTCAGTGCTGAAACAGTTTCTTGATTGTTTAAACATTGTCTTTTACGTTGTGAAAGAGACAGTAACATTTAGCAATATTGTTAAAAAGAACAGAGATAAATCCACGATGCCCATTCGCAATGTAGTAATTACTCTACTAGAAAGATGTTTTACGCAATGAAATAGTTACTAAATGCAATGATATTTTACACAAAGAAATAGTTACTGAATGCCATGATATTTTACACAAAGAAATAGTTACTGAATGCCATGATATTTTACACAAAGAAATAGTTACTGAATGCCATGATATTTTACACAAGGAAATAGTTACTGAATGCCATGATATTTTACACAAGGAAATAGTTACTGAATACCATGATATTTATATAATAAAATAGTTCCTGTAATACCATGATATTTACATAATAAAATAGTTCCTGTAATACCATGATATTTACATAATAAAATAGTTCCTGTAATACTATGATATTTACATAATAAAATAGTTCCTGTAATACCATGATATTTACATAATAAAATAGTTCCTGTAATACCATGATATTTACATAATAAAATAGTTCCTGTAATACCATGATATTTACATAATGAAATAGTTACTGAATACCATGATATTTTACACAATGAAATAGTTCCTGTAATACCATGATATTTTACGCAATGAAATAGTTACTGAATACCACGATATTTTACGCAATGAAATAGTCATTGAAATACCATAATGGTTAACGCGTTGCAATGTGAAAATATTTTACTCGATGAAATATTTATTGTCGTTTAATAATATTTTACGCAATGAAATAGTTTAATAAGTATCAAGAAATGCAATTGATTTTTATAAAAACTGCATGTTAAAGAAGAGAAAATATATTAAATCACATTTTGTGAAAGAAGTAAATTATTATACTATAAAACATTAAAGAAGAGAAAATATATTAAATCACATTTTGTGAAAATAAGTAAATTATTATACTATAAAACATTAAAGAAGGGAAAAGATGTTAAATCATTGGTATTTGTGAAATGGGAGAGGTTATTGTACTCTATAATGTTAAGAAAAAAAAGATGTTAAAGCAGTGATATTCTGCGTACAGCAACCTCCCCCCCCAACTCAACAATGACATATTTTATCCTTCAAAATCGATGAAATAGCGATTTATTTTGCCCTACACAAAAGGCAGCAATGACATTTTATGCAGCAGGACAAACAGGAATGTAACAGATGACATAGGAATGATATTATTTTTTACAACAGAATATGCAATAGTGACATATTGGTACAGGCATTAATTACGTGATGTTTTACGCAATAGGATATATTGCAATTATAGGGCGTTTTGCGCAAACGAATCAAATAATTGCCTAGTGCAGCGGCAAGGCGTAAGAAAATTATAGTTTACTTCATAGAAAATGAGTTATATTTAGGGACATTTAGCTCAATGGAGTAGGCATCATTTTATACAGTACGTAATCAATTGCGTTTTACGCCAAAGAGAGGTTGTAACTACGTTATACTTTGTGTACAAGGGAATGCTCTTACACAGAATGTAATCATGTGCATTTAACGCCAAAGAGAGGTTGTAATTACGTTATACTTTGTGTACAAGGCAATGCTCTTACACAGAATGTAATTATGTGCGTTTAACGCCAAAGACAAGCTGCAAGTTACGCTAAAATTTACGCACGAGGCAATTGTATTTTACGGTTTATAAAATCTTTAGCAAGCTGGGTAGGTGGCTGGCTCGATGGCTGGCTATGAAGTGGCATTAAGTCCATTTCCAATGATTTGATTTGGCAGATGGATTGAGGAAAGATAGTTAGTTATCGTAATTTGTGGAACTTAGAAAAAAAAAGCATTCACATTTTTAAAGACGCTACAGAAAATACAGCCCCAAATTTGGCCAATGCACAGCAAATGTAATTCTATTCACTATAATGAAGCATAAGCCACAATAGTTTCATGATTTTCAAATTACAAAAAAAATAATGTAGCCTTCCAATTTTTTTTCAGGATTATTATGTCACCATTTGCTCCATGCACTTACAAAAAAGAAAAAAATACAATTAGAACAACAAAACATCAAAGATACCTTAAAAGGCTGCGTAGCATTATTCTTCATTCTGACGAAGGAAAGATGGACATACCATGTCTACATGTTTTTAATCTTGATCTCTGCCGGAGTCGTGCGTGAAGTACCTTGAAATATGTTTTAAATTGCAAAGATTCATTGTTACTGAAACTAGTTAGTGTTTGTGTGTTGTGTGTGAGTTTTTGTATGCGTGCGATTAATACTATTGTTTACGTGTGGTGTTCTGAAGTAAAGCCTGTGAGTGTTTCTGTGTACTGAAGACGATGTACCGGTAGTGTGCGTGCGTGTTTGCGTGCAAGGCGTTTTGTGCATGTGCATGTTTGAGTGTAATACTGAATCTATTGTGTGTGTGTGTATATATGTGTGTGTGTATGTGTGTGTGTATGTGTGTGTGTATGTATGTATGTGTGTGTATGTGTGTATATGTATGTGTGTATGTGTGTGTATGTGTGTGTATGTGTGTGTATGTGTGTGTATGTGTGTGTGTATGTATGTGTATGTGTGTGTGTGTGTGTGTGTGTGTGTGTGTGTGTGTGTGTGTGTGTGTGTGTGTGTGTGTGTGTGTGTGATATATTAGCGAGAAATATTTTTACAGATAATTAACTGATATAGTGAAGAAATGATAATCCCAGGTAACAGTATGATTATAGATGAAAGAACGTTAGCCACAACTACTTGTATGTTATCAGTAATTATTGCAAATAATGATATCCACATCTAGTTGTACTTTTCATTACCTCAGAACTACTACTATATACATAGTTAGGTGACCAGAGTTATCTTTCACTGGCTTAAAGATGTTATTATAATCACATATTAAAGGTATGATTTCACTGGCGTACAGAAAATATTACTGTCATATAAAAGTGTTAATTATAGCCTTATGATAGTGGTATACTTGCAGAGGCCTAGATAAATAATTATTTCATAAAATTTTAATTATAGTCACACGCTAGAGTTATGCTTTCATAGGGGTAGATAAATAATTATTTCACATAAAATTTTAATTATAGTCACACGCTAGAGTTATGCTTTCACATGCCTAGAGAAATAATTATTGTCACATAAAAATGTAATTATAGTCACACGATAGTGTTATGCTTTCACATGGCTAGAAAAATAATTATTTTTACTTAAAAATAGTAATTAAAATCACATTAGATTCACACTGTCACTAGGCTAAAAAAAAACATTTATTGTCACACAACAGAGTCAAGCTTTCACTGGCCTGGAGACATAATTGTAGCAACATACCAAAGGTATGATTTAACTGTCTGGAAATATAATTATAGCCACGAAAGGTATGGTTTAACTGTCCTGGAAATATAATTATAGCCACGAAAGGTATAGTTTAACTGTCTGGAAATATAATTATAGTCACGAAAGGTTAGTTTAACTGTCTGGAAATATAATTATAGTCATATACTGAAGATATGATACTGACCTTGAGATATAATTAAGGTCACACATGAAAGGTATGACTTCAACGGCCTAGAGATATAAGTATAGTCACATATTAGAGGCATAGTTTCACTGGCCGAGAGATATAACTATTGCAAAATACTAAAGGTATTAGTTGACTGGCTTAGAGATATAATTATAGTCACATACTAACGATATTATTTCACAGGCATGGAGATATAATTATAGTCACATACTAAAGATACGATTTAATTTGGTCTAGAGATATAGCCAGGCACTAAAGGCATGATTTCACTGGTCTAGAGATATAGCCAGGTACTAAAGACATGATTTCACTGGTCTAGAGATATAGCCAGGTACTAAAGGCATGATTTCACTGGTCTAGAGATATAGCCAGGTACTAAAGGCATGATTTCACTGGTCTAGAGATATAGCCAGATACTAAAGGCATGATTTCACTGGTCTAGAGATATAGCCAGGTACTAAAGGCATGATTTCACTGGTCTAGAGATATAGCCAGGTACTAAAGGCATGATTTCACTGGTCTAGAGATATAGCCAGGTACTAAAGGCATGATTTCACTGGTCTAGAGATATAGCCAGGTACTAAAGGCATGATTTCATTGGTCTAGAGAAATAGCCAGGTCCTAAATGCATGATTTCACTGGCCTGTAGATAAAATAATATTAAAATGAAAGTTATGGTGTCACTGGCTGTTGAAAAACAGTAACCAGTCACAGTCGGATGGAATGATTTGCTTTCTCTCTAGACAAACTGTACTATTTACTGTTAGTGATATGTTTTCTTCTAGACAAACTGTACTATTTACTGTTAGTGATATGTTTTCTTCTAGACAAACTGTACTATTTACTGTTAGTGATATGTTTTCTTCTAGACAAACTCTACTATTTACTGTTAGTGATAAGATTTCACGCTAGAAAATGTGTACTATTTACTATAAGTGATATGTTTTCGTTCTAGACAATTATATTTACAGTAACAGATATGCTGTTGGCTCTAGACAAACACTTATATTAACTGTTAGTGATGTTTTCGCACTATCTATCTATCTATCTATCTATCTATCTATCTATCTATCTATCTATCTATCTATCTATCTATCTATCTATCTATCTATCTATCTATCTATCTATCTATCTATCTATCTATCTATCTATCTATCTATCTATCTATCTATTCCTTAGTCATGTCGACCGTTGGGGCACCACTGATGACCTGACAACCAGTTTCCTCCACTCCATTCTGCTCTCTACTAATCTTACCGTATTTGATCAGTTTTTGCGTTCTATACAAACATTTAAATTTACAGTTAGTGATGTGTGTTCGATTAACACAAACAGTCATATGCACTATTAGTAATGTATTTTTCTCTACTGAAACAATTATATTTACAGTTAATGATGTGTGTTAGCTCAGCGCAAAAAATTGTATTTACAGTTAGTGACGTGTTTTAACTCTGCGCAAACAATTGTATTTACAGTTAGTGACGTGTTTTAACTCTGCGCAAACAATTGTATTTACAGTTAGTGATGTTTTAGTTCTGCGTAAACAATTGTATTTACAATTAGTGATGTGTTTTAGCTCTACACAAACAATTGTAGTTAAAGTTAATGATGAGTTTGCGCTCTACACAAACAATTGTATTTACACTTAATTGTTTTGACTCAAGCACAAGCACATAGATGCCAATCGACTTCAAAAGAAAAGCTGTGTTTCGCAAACGGCTGGAAGATTTTAAGATGTGGGAGTCATAGTTTGTTGAAAAAATTAAAGAATTTTTAAAAAAAATAAAAAAATAAGAATTAAGTACAGCAAAGTGAACAGATTCTTATAACAGTAAATCAAAACTTTAAAAGAAAACGTGTGTCGTCTTCTGCGCTGACTAGAACAACAAAACCCACCTCACCCCAACAGTTATTTTAAAGTATCTAAGTAAAATGCGTGGGTTTCTTCGAAAAAGAAAGGAGAAAAATATTGTGCTTTGATGACTTCAGCGAAGAACCGCTCGGAGAAAAATGTTTTGTTTCCTTCATACGTAAAAGAAAAGGCGAAAACACGTCTTATGGATCAACATTACGAAACAGACAAGTTATTTTTAAATAGGTGTACAGATATAAACAAACAATAATATTTTAAAAACATTTCCTACACAACGTTACCATTGCATAAATAATAGGCTATGTGTGTGAATGTACATATGTAATTGCGCATATATGTATGTTTGAATGAATGTATGTACGTATGTTTGAATGTATGTATGTACGTACGTATGGATGTGTGTTTGCATGAATATATGCATGTATGCATGCATGTTTGTATGAATGTATTTATGTATGAATGAATGTATGTATATGAATGTGTGTGCATCGTCTATCGATCTATATTTCTTGCTATACAAAATATTTTTATTTCTTTTCTTCCATTTGCGATTGATTTAGTCGGCAAAAGTATAAGCTTTGAAAAGTTAGTCAGTCGTACTGTGAAATATACAAATTAAAAAAAAATACACAATGCTAGAGGCCACTGAATATATTAACAACAAAACACTTTTAAGTGGAGAAAAAAAAAGAATTTCTGTATTTTATTATGACAATTAATTTTCGGATATATAAACACACACACACACACACACACACACACACAAACACACACACACACACACACACAAACACACACACACACACACGTACAGACACACATACATATAGACTCATACTATCACTGAGTGTATTCACTAATAAATAAGAGCAGAAGTAAAAATTGGGACGAAAAGAAAAAAAAAAGGAAATGGCTTGATTTCATCTGACGTTATTGAACTTCAGCAAATATCGATATTTGCACCGTCGCTGAATGCTGATTTAAATCAAAAATAATTCAAATGATTTACTTATTGACGAATATTAGTGAACATGAGAATATAATAAGATTTTTAAATCTTAACAATTCTTCATATCATATCATATTGATTTGTATCGTATCGTAACGTATCGTATCAAATAAATCGTATTGTATCGTAAAGAAATCACTCAAACCACATCCCTTACTGGCATCGCTTTACATTGTCACATCCTATCACGTGACATCACATCATTTTAACACGAAAAGTCTAACACTGTGGAGAATATAGTGCTAACATTAACATTCTAAGACCGAATTATAACGAATTGGGCTCCGTCTAGCAAAGCCCGTACATATGCATATGTATTTCTCTCTCTCTCTCTCTCTCTCTCTCTCTCTCTCTCTCTCTCTCTCTCTCTTCTGTGTATGTATGTATGTTTGTGTGTGAATTACTATTACATACAGTGACATACTTCTGCGTATATATGTATGTATGTGTATTATTATGCACACGTTGACATCCTTCTGTCACTATGTTTCTCTATCTCTTCTGTGTATGTGTGTATGTATGTGTTTGTGTACGTGTTTCTGCGCGTGTATGCTATTATATACACAGTGACATCCCTCCGGCTCATTGTGAAATTATAATTTTGACGATCCTTCTGGCCGTGACATCTTCATATGAGTGATGCTACTTTCTGTCGTGAGTGATTTATGACGTCATAGAGGCGATATTATTGTGGATTTCCGATGTAACTATAATTTTATTTTAGGGAAGTTCCGCTCTTGAAGTCCCATATCCATGTCCATGACGTTGTGTTCAGATTTGGCATTCGCGAGTTATCTTGTCCACTTCTGAAACTCTTTCCTCCGCGTAACTGTTATTTTAGTCTTGTACCTATATATATATATATTTAAAAATTTCAATCCATTATCAGTCTATCCATTTGTACGTCCATCCGCTCATTCAGCCACGGACTGACTGTTTCTCTGACTGCACTCTATCTATCTATCTATCTATCTATCTATCTATCTATCTATCTATCTATCTATCTATCTATCTATCTATCTATCTATCTATCTATCTATCTATCTATCTATCTATCTATCTATCTATCTATCTATCTATCTATCTATCTACTTGCCTCTGCGCAAAATCCGCGACTATTTATAACAAACCTTTTGCAATCCAAATCGTAACAGAATTAAAAACAACATAACATTCGTTATGGTTCTTTTCCTACTCGACAGCACTATTTACTTCAAATCATATATATATATACACTGTCAATCTAATGCTAGGCAATTGAGGAATATTCAGATTTTATCTATAAACATGTCCGCTCAGTAAAATCATATATATATACACTGTCAATCGAATGCTAGGCAATTGAGGAATATTCAGATGTTATCTATAAACATGTCCGCTCATTAAAATGACCACAAACCGTCATAAAACGTATTATTTCGGACATAGCTTTGCTTCTTGTTTTGCATTCGGATTTACGAGAAGCAGAAAGATAGTGAATATACTTTCAAAGTTGTTAACAGAAGATGTAAATTTAAAAACAAAATATTGTGTAAGTCTGTCACGGTATAAAGTAATCGTGATACTTAGCTAGAACTGCAACCCCCACCCCTTAAAAAAACAAAAACAATTCACCTGTACAGCACAGTCGATATAAAACGCGACTTACTTTAATCAACTGGTTAACGAAAAAACAGTAAGATGATGTCTAAATGTGTTTTTAAGAAAGAAATGTAATGCACACGATGTATACAAACTAACAAAATAAACTTGAATAAACAGATTACAGATTTTGATAAATGTATAAATATTCCGTATGAATTTAGCTCAAGATCGCGAACAAGATATGTGTGTCGTTTATTGCGTCATATTTCTAGTTTATGAGTCCTATATTTTAATTCGATTGTTAAAGGAAACTTATTGCTAAGATAAGCAGAGTAAAATAGGAATGCTGAAATATATAGTCAAGAAGAGAAAGCGTGTTGTGTTATTCTTAAGCATTCGCACGGTTCCATTAAGCACAGACATTTATCATCTTATACTGATACGTGAAAAACATATCGCATACTCGGTATAAGGTCTTTCAGACGTAACGAAGTGGCGGTAGCTGGGAACGAGGGGGAGAGATAACTGAGAGTGAGAAAAACTCTCCAGCAACATCTTGTGTGTATGTGTGTGTGTGCGTGTGTGTGTGTGTGTGTGTGTGTGGTTGTTTGTTATTTTGTGATTAGTTTTCCCTCTTTAATAGTTCGTTGTGCTTTTCTTTGGATTTAACCTAGAGAAATTGAAACATAAGCTAAACTAAAGACAAGGTTAACATAGAGAAATTGAAATATAAGCAAGCGTTAGTGTGTACGTATATGTGTATATGTGTGTGTGTGTGTGTGTGTGTGTGAATTCGGTTGCATATATATTTGTATAATTCTAAATTTGAATCTGTGTGTGTAAGTGTGAAGATCTGTAGCATTACTGTATGCACGATTATGAATTTTATATTATAGGTGAGTGTATGACTAAGGCTTTTGCATATAGATGTGAATATGTACACTTGTGTGCCTGTGAATGTGTTTACTGGTAAGTGTGTACATTTATTTTCGTGTACCTGGCCATTAGCACATTAAAGTTTGTGGCCATAGACACACTCATGGTATAGCTGTTTATTATGAATACTTACATGCATTTGTGTGTGTGGATTATATATGT
This sequence comes from Sinotaia quadrata, assembly GCA_028829895.1. Lineage (NCBI taxonomy): Eukaryota > Metazoa > Mollusca > Gastropoda > Architaenioglossa > Viviparidae > Sinotaia > Sinotaia quadrata. The sequence continues at coordinate 93,603,355 of CM054179.1, forward strand.
GCGTGTGTATTTGGATTGTATATGAAAATGTGCTTGTGCATTTGGATTGTACGTGTAAATGTGCTTGCATAGGTGGATTATGTGCTTGTGTGTGAATGTTGTATTGTAATGTTTGCATATTCATTCCTATAACATCCCACTGCGTGTACGTCTTTGCAATCAGACAATATAGACAAAGGTAGTTAACTAGTTAACTGGCTAATTTCGTACTGTTTACTTTCTGGTTGTATAAAACTTGTCTGTTTCATGAGCTTTGTGTGGCCATTTCCAATTGACGAATCCAGTCAGCATGAATTAAGAAGTCATCGTGCAATTTTAGTAATCTGGTACCCTAGATAGTAGAGTTTTACTGTTCAGGTTTTGCGTTGTCACAACAAACAACGATTAGGGAATTAAATAATATACATTTTAGTCATACTGCATTTAATAAATGTGAAATTTTCTGCTGGACTCTGTAGGATCTACGTCACTTGATCTCTGACCCTTTCGTAGTCGTTTTCTTAGTCCAGCCTTTGCAAGTATTAACTTATTGCTGTCAGTCATGTAGTGTATCAACATATTACTGTCATGTGTCAACCCATTACTGTCATTCATGTAGTGTATCAACATATTACTGTCATGTGTCAACCCATTACTGTCATTCATGTAGTGTATCAACATATTACTGTCATGTGTCAACTCATTACTGTCAGTCATGTATTGTATCAACATATTACTGTCATGTGTCAACTCATTACTGTCAGTCATATAGTGTATCAACTTATTAATATCAGTCGTGTAGGATTCAAAGAGATATAACATAACGCATTTACTCTGAAACTGGAAATAGCACAAGTCGCGGAACGTATTTCTCCAGTATGATGCCATCTCGTCATAATTTGACAATGTATTAGTCACGTAAACAAATTAGTCACGTCAACAAATTAGTCAAGTCAACAAATTAGGCACGCCAACAAATTAGTCTCGTCAACAAATTAGGCACGCCAACAAATTAGTCACGTCAACAAATTAGGCACACCAACAAATTAGTCACGTCAACATTTAATCCAAATGATTTTTATCTGAAGAAGTGTGTAAAGGAAGCAGGTGTTCGGAAAAAAGAGTTGTACTCTGATAATTTCTGTTAAATATCCTTTGTACTTCTTACAGATACACTCATCCTGAAGGGTTGTGCTATCCTTAGTACTCCTTACAGATACACTCATCCTGAAGGGCTGTGCTATCCTTTGTACTCCTTAAGGATACACTCATCCTGAAGTACTGTGCTATTCTTTGTTGCTACATTCTCCCTGAGATCTGTCTTCCTACATATTCACTGTAATCTGTGTTGCTACATAATCTCTGTGAACTTTGCGATTTAATAAACCTTGATTATATAGACTAAAAAGTGCTAGTTGTTGCTTTTAAGCTTTAAAACCCTGAAGATCCGAAACGTTACGTATATCCTGCTGAACTTAGCTGTTAAGAATTATTTATGAAACTCAGTGCTGAGCGTTTCCTGTAGTGTCATCGTAATGTTAAATGTATCTTGCATGACTTACTGTTCAATGTTCACAGACCTTTCCTTTAAAAAAAAAATGCAACAACTACTGATTATTACTGCCTCGTTTATTTTTACTACTGAATGCACCTCGTGGTCCTTAATATTATATCTACACCAACGATCTTAATTGCTGAATGCTGTTTCATCCTCACTGTTAAAAGTACCCTGTAGATCTTACTCTACTTGTCTTGACTAGGGAAAGAAAATATTTTACCATCCTTACAGTTCAATGCAATCTGGATTAACGGCATGTTGCTGATTTTTGTTGCTAAATGTACTGTGTGCATCTTACCCGTAAAATGAACATTGAGCATCTTTACACTTAACGGGCCTTAACGGTCCTTAGTTTTACATGTACTCGGCTGATTTTGATGGTTTAAAATATGATCAGGTCGGGGATATTTACTGCTGGATGTACCTTTCTGATTGTTACTGTCACGTAAATCTACTACCTTTCACTGTTAACTGTAGATCCTTAAGGGTGTAAGGATGCATATATCTTATGATCATTCCCATTGAATTTGCCCTTGTAAATCTATTACAGATACTTATAAATTATTATCCTGACCAAAAAATTTCCCTAATGTACTCTCAGATCCTTATTATTAAACATATCCTACTGGCTGGTACTATGTACACGTCTGTTCCTTAATGTTAAAATATCCTGCTGATTCTTACTGCAAAGAAAACAGTTCTATACTGAATGTTGCATGTTCCTATTGTTCCTAACTGTTACATATTCTTTAATGATCCTAACTGTTACATGAACTTTGCTGATCCTAAGTGTTACATATACTTATTGATCCTAGCTGTTATACGTTCCCCATTGATCCTAGCTGTTACATATTTCTTATTGATCCTAGCTGTTACGTGTTTCTTATTGACCCTAGCTGTTAAATGAACCTTGAGATCCTAGTTGTTACATGTTCTTTACTGATCCTAGGTGTCATATGTTCCTTGCTGATCATAGCTGCTACGTGAACCTTGATAAATCTAACTATTAGATGTCCCGTACTGATCCTAGCAGTTACATGTACCTTGCTGATCCTAATTGTTATATGTTACTTATTGATCCTAGTTATTACATGTTACGTACTGATCCTAGCTGTTACATGAACCTAGCTGATCCTAGCTGTTAAATGTTCCTCGCTGACGTTTGCTGTTAATCATTTGTTGCATATTTATCTTTTAGGCATCACAAATTTGATATGATAATATGATAGGTTCTAAATTGTCGATTTCAAGCATCTAATTGACACGAGCCTTTATGCTGTCTCATACTTTGCGTGCGTGTAGTAATATTTGTTTTAAAAAGTAATCAAAGAAAAAAGTAAATAAACAGCGATACAATGATACTAAAAAAGAAATGAAACAGGCAACACCCCCCTCTCTCTCTCTCTCTCCCCCCCACACACACACATACAAGCAAAGCAGCCAACAAAGAAACTAACGAACCCAAACAAAAACAAAAAAAAAACAGAAAAACAACCCTGTCGAATTCCCTTCCTTGTGGTAACTTTTATTTTATAGATATTTCCCATGTCCTGCGATAGCGTTGAGCTGAGAGAACACACACACACACACACACACACACACACACACACACACACACACACACACACACACACACACACACATACAAGCAAAGCAGCCAACAAAGAAACTAACGAACCCAAACCAAAAAAAAAAAAAAAAAACCAACAGAAAAACAACCCTGTCGAATTCCCTTCCTTGTGGTAACTTTTATTTTATAGATATTTCCCATGTCCTGCGATAGCGTTGCGCTGAGAGAACTCCGACTTAATATACAGGCGACGTGCAGTGTGAATGCCAGGCTTGTCAAGTCGCAATTGTTCGTTATTTCAGATCCGATTATCTGATTTCCGGATGGCCAATATCCATTTTCATACACGCGTTTGGGAATTGATTTTACTCTGGTACAAATTTTCACGGGATTTCCATTTCTCAAACAGATGTCGCGTATGTGTATTTGGATGGGGAAAAAAATGGAAACATGTATCAGATAATAAGTTTTGAGGTGTTATAAACTAGCTCATGTTCAATCGCTCCATTCTGCAAGGTTAGACAACATTGCATTAATTTTGTGCACAACATTTACAAAACTTTGCAGTGGTAATTTAAAAAAAAACCAACTTAGTATGCAAAACTGAACAAGTGACTCAAACTAGCAACTTCGCGAAAAGAAAGTATTCTAAACTGAGAACTCAGGTCTAAACTAAGCATCTTTACTAAAGCTAAACTAACAGCAGAACTAGCTTCAATCTGTTTCTTAAGTATTCTAAATGAGAACTCAGGTCTAAACTAGGCATCTTTATAAAGCTAGTACATGTATACTAAACTAAAAAGCAGAACTAGCGGAAGTATATTTCTTAAATATTTTAAATTGAGAACTCAGGACTGGACTTAAAAACTTTACGAAAGATAAACTAAAATCAGAACTGGACTAAGAATGTTTCTTAAGTATACTAAACTAAAAGCAGAACTGGACTAAGTATGATTCTTAAGTATACTAAACTAAAATGAGAACTGGACTAAGTATGATTCTTAAGTATACTTAAACACTTTGAAGAACTAATTAAGCTGTACTAAACTGAAGGTAGATTAGATTAAAGAATTTTCAAAAACTAAGTAAGCTATACTAAAATGAAGGCAGGACTAGAATAAACAATTTGCAAAACTAAGTAAACAGTACTTAACTGAAGACAAGACTATATAAACACTGCAGAACAAAGTAAGATTGGATAAACTGAAGACAAGATTAGACTAAGCACTTTGCAAAACCAAGTAAGCAGTACTGAACTGAAGCCAAGATTATACTGAACACTGCAAACAATGTAAGCTGCGCCTAACTGAAGAAAGACTAAACAAAGCATTTTGCAAAACTAAGTAAGACAAAACTATACTAAACATTGCAGAACACAGTAAGCTGAGCTAAACTGTAGACAAGATTAGGCTAAGTGGAAGTAGTAACAAGGTCCGATAACCAACCCCGTTTAGCGTATTACAAAATATAAAAATGTGAGAAAGCTAACGATTTTGTTGTAAAACAGGTAGACTGTATCCATACAGATAGAATCCAAAAAAAGAATAAATGTAGCAATATTTAATTTTTAAAACGAACTGTCTGAAATTAGAAATAACTTTACATGTCTTATTTTTCTATTATCAATTTAAAAAAAATAAAATCAACAACACAAAAAAACCCCGACATTTTTCTTTTTTAAAAAAAGCGATATAACTTTCACAACAATTTAACTGTTCAGTCACAACAGATAAATCTTAGACCGGCTTAAGCTCATTCCTTAGGTCACAAGCCATAAATCTCTGGACAGTCTGAAAAAAATCCGTCTGAAGTAATAAATTATCTCTCCAGTTAATATCTTGTTAGTCGCCGAGATCCGAAATGTCGAGTTCAGTCTATTTATTAACTGGTACGGAACCCATCATCAACAGCCAGCCATTCAAAATAAATGACAGTAACATAATAAATAATGTTCTCCTAACATCACACTGCACTTATGTATGAAATTGTCTCCCTTGCTTGGCAACATTATTATTGAAGCTTACTATTTTAAACACTATAGGCAATAATCGAGACCAACACCGTTCTTCGATCTTTGTCGTTCTAAGCAGCAGCAGCAGGTAAAAATAGCTCCAAGTTTGATCATACAATGTTGCAGGTGATTGCAATGCTGTCCAGAACATGATACAAACCTTCTATAAGAGCTTCTTTCAAACATTCTTTTTGGCACAGAAGTTCAAAACAGGTATTCCAGCTCGCTCACTGAGTGAAAGGTCGCACCTTACCTTTTCTCCACCATTTTAAGCCAGCGGCCTACTGAGATTTATACCATGGACAAAAGAGTCACCGGATCATCAGACCTCTCCACCCGTTTGCCCTTCAAAGGGCAGAAAGAGCAAATTAATGAAGAAAAGGCAAAAGAAGATGAAGGCGATGAAGATGAAGAGAATACATTGGAGAAGGATTATAACTTGATGACTATAAGAGAAAGCAATGGGTTACAGAAAAAAGATGGAACAAACCATTTAAAAGTCATATCACCTATGGATTAGGAAATGATTACTCCCAACGATGAACTTGACGTTGCTTTGGAAACGACTCAATGGCTAGTCTATCAAAACAACAATGTTTGTTGAGTCACCAGCAGCTTGTAGAAAGACTGGCTTCAATCTTGTTCAAAATAGTCATTGAATTATTTTAACTCGAAATTAAAATCAGTGAAAACAAAACAAAAGAAAAACTGTGTAAAAGCCAACAGACTCGTTCAAAACAGCGAGAGTTGTTTCCCCCCTATTCTAGTTCTAAAGTGTCATAAAGAATATATTTGCTTCGATAAACGTTAATTACGCTGTTCCTTTAATGTTGAAAATAATCGTATTCACCTCTGAATCACATATGAAATAATTCCTTTAATCTTCAAAGCAAAACATTCTAGTTGAAATACGCTTTTTAAAAACAAAAACTAAAAACCGTTATAATATTTTCTTTGAGGAACAGTATAACAGTTTGTTAAACTAATGTTTTCAATTTCTTTATGCTGTTGTTTTGTTTCTTTGCTTATGTTGACAAATATTAAAACCTGAACCGATAGCATCGCAGACGCACTTGATTTTTTTGTTGTTGAAAATAAATAAAATAAAACATTTTGTTCAAACACAGCACGTCACGTGTGCTCACAAGGACAAAAGCGGGTACCATATGTAGGTCGATGTTTTTCACTGTGAACGAGTGTTGAATTAATTTTGTTGTTTATGAATACTTCAATGTCTTTCACTTTAAAGGAGTGCATCTGTTTGCTTATCTTGTTATGTATAAGTCAAGGTCTTCTCTTTGAACGATTGCACTTTTTGCTTATCATGTCATGTATAGGTCAAGGTATAGCACTTTTTTTTTTTTGCTTATCATGTCAAATATTGGCAAAGGTCTTTCGCTTTGAAAGAGTGTACGTTTTGAGTATCTTGTCATAAATAGGTCAAGGTCTTTCTCTTTGAACGAGTACACTTTTTACTTATCTTGTCATATATAGGCCAAGGTCTTTCTCTTTGAAAGAGTGTATATACTTTTTGTTTATCTTGTCATATATAGTTCAAAATCTTTTTCTTTGAACGAGTATACTTTTTGCTTATCTTGTCATATATAGGCCAAGGTCTTTCTTTGAAAGTGTGTACTTTTGCTTTTCTTGTTATATATAGGTCAAGGTCTTTCTCTTTGAAAGAAAGGGGATTTATTTATCTTTCTATAAATATCTTCCTCTGTAAAAGACGTTCAGCAAAGTCTTTTACTGTGACAGAGCAGAGTGTTTTACATTCAGTGATGTGTGAACTATATTTTTCAAATTAAAGTAGTTTACTGCCAACGCGATATTTATCGTGTTGTGTTACCTTTGTGAAAATTGTTGTTCATCAAAAATTCTATTTATAGAGAGGTGTTTGCATTGTTTAAGTTTATCGGGTTTCTTTGAGTGTTTTCATTCAAAAGCTCATATTGATTTCTTTTTCACTGTGTATATATTATGTGTGTGTGTGTGTGTGTGTGTGTGTGTGTGTGTGTGTGTGTGTGTTGTGTGAGTGTGTGTGTGTGTGAGAGAGAGAGAGAGAGAGTTTGCATGAGTGAGAAATATGGTTAAAAAAAAAAAAGAGAAAAATTTGAGTGCGCATTTACGAAGTGGATGTGGGGCGGGGTGAAAATGCTGATTGGCTGTTTTCACCCGAACGTACGTTACTGACATTTATTGTCGTTTTGTTACACGCTTTGTTCGAGTGTATAAATGCCCATGTTTGTTATCGGACACGTACGATGCTTTATGACATTATTATGTTTGTTAGCAGACGTAATATACATTATCTCATTATCACGTTTGTTTGCAGATATGTAATATATTATTATGTTTGATACATCTTTACGAGACAGGTGTGATGCGTAATTATGTTTGTAAACTGTGTAGGCGCACATGTATTATACACTATCATGTTTGATACCAGATATGTATGATACATTATGGTACTTGTCACCAGACATTACACTATGTCATGTTTGTTGCCAGGCATGTTTGATACACCTTATCATGTTTGTTGCCAGGCATGTATGATACACTAGGTCATGTTTGCACACCAAAAAAAAAAAGCGTATTTGGATGATACAGTATTATGTTTGACACCGGTTGGTATTGTGTTTGCTCTAGATGATTGTTGATTACAACGTTTGGTTAGGCAGTTGGTGATTTAGTATTATTATCGGCAATTAATATATATAACCGAAGAATCACGAACTGACTCATGTGAATGTATAAACATAATTCCAGTGATTTGATTTAATATCTATAAATGGCTGTGAAACCTTCAGCACACTGAAACTCATTAATTTTATGTCTGTGCATCTTTCATTCATTTATTCAGTTATGTGTCTTAGCTATCCGTTTTTTCTACCCAAACGAAATCCCACCCACTCAATCATCTCTCTATTAATCCCCACTTCTCTCCATCTTGTGTCTTCATGCAGATGTGTGTGTGTTTGTGCGTGTTCGTATGTGTGCGATTGTGTAGTATGTATCTATCCAATAGAATTTTTGTTTCAATGCCTAATGCTCACTTGCAAAAGACGTATTCAGGATACAGCTAAGTAATTCTTGCCAATTTACTCACATTGAACTGGAAACTATTTTATTGGAATTAACATGTATATTTGACAATTAAAATTTGAACTGATATTCTCAAAATTTATTCTTTATTGTCACGTGGGTGTGATGTTCGGGAGTTACCGACCCTAGGTTGTGATTTGTATGTATTAAATTATATCTTGTTTGAAAACAGCGGAACAACTAGAGAAAGATTTACCTCTCTCTCGTTAGCTTAAAATTGAATAGAGTGTAAGAAAATCATTGCAGGGACTATAATGACGTCATCAATAGTCATTTTTTCTAAACAGCCAATCCAGTTAATCTACATTTTTTAAAGATAGATAGACAGACAGATGGGCGGACGGACGGACTGACGGACGGATGGACGGATGGATGGATGGATGGATGGATGGATATCTACTTGAAAATATATCCAGGTATTTTGTAAGAAAAAAAATTCGATTCAACTGCATCAGCTTAAGGGGTTGTACGCTAAGAAAACCAACCTAGTGTCTATGATGACGTCACATACAAGACGGAAATGTCAGTAAACATGTGGATAAGAAAACGCCAAGTGCATATACTTATTTTGAACTGCCAGTCCATCTAATAATATTCGTCCTTACAGACCAATGATTACATTATTTACATGCATAGATGACGTAGGTACTTTACAGTCATAACGAGTAATGAAAACTTGATACAGATGACTTACAACTGACTTATGTTTATACAACCACACAGCCACGCGCACACTTATATAATCACACAGCCACGCACACACGTATACATCCACACAGCCACGCGCACACTTATATAACCACACAGCCACGCACACACGTATACAAGCACACAGCCACGCGCACACTTATATAACCACACAGCCACGCGCGCACGTATACAAGCACACAGCCACGCGCACACTTATATAACCACACAGCCACGCACACACGTATACAACCACACAGCCACGCGCACACTTATATAATCACACAGCCACGCACACACGTATACATCCACACAGCCACGCGCACACTTATATAACCACACAGCCACGCACACACGTATACATCCACACAGCCACGCGCACACTTATATAACCACACAGCCACGCACACACGTATACAAGCACACAGCCACGCGCACACTTATATAACCACACAGCCACGCGCGCACGTATACAAGCACACAGCCACGCGCACACTTATATAACCACACAGCCACGCACACACGTATACAACCACACAGCCACGCGCACACTTATATAATCACACAGCCACGCACACACGTATACATCCACACAGCCACGCGCACACTTATATAACCACACAGCCACGCACACACGTATACATCCACACAGCCACGCGCACACTTATATAACCACACAGCCACGCGCACACGTATACATCCACACAGCCACGCGCACACTTATATAACCACACAGCCACGCGCACACTTATATAACCACACAGCCACGCGCACACGTATACAAGCACGCAGTACAGACAATAATCATTTTTAAACGAGCCGGTGCACATTGATTTAACACCTTTCATTCTCTCCTTCCTGCTCACTTCTCTCCCCTGAGTCCCGAAAGTTTTGTTCGAATGAATATTACGAAATTAGAGTTAGAATTTATCATTATTTTATTATTGAAGTTTAATTATCCATGTAATGAATCGCTTTCTGCAAACTATCGCTTAATGCCCGAATCACATGGGCTGATCTCCCACGTAAAACACTTTTTCTATGCTCCGTGCACCGTTAAAAGAAAATAAAGGGAACCAAAATCACATTAGTCTACAATCGTGACACCGATTCTGATACTCGGCAGCAATAATTACTATTCTCTGTGTACATTACCGGCTATTTCATTGAGGGTCCCTGCACAGGATGTCTGCATGTTCAATTCCTAAACGCTTAGCTAGCAATTATTCCGGTAACGGATTCTCATAACTAGAGCGATGCCTAAAATCAATATTCTTGACTGAGACCAAGAACTTTACGGACAGGTTTGGCCACTGTAGTTATCTGCCCATTGCTAGGATTGAACGTTTTTCTTACGTTTTCTATTTTAATGTCCTTATTTTTAATTTTAAAAAGAAATGCAATACTCTGCTTTCTCGCAAACTACTAACTCAAGCAGACTAAAGTTAAAATATAAAGAAATTAAAAAATTAAGAAAGTGTCTGCTCGGTGTTTTGAAATCTTATTAACCGGAATTATCTGGAACTTAAAAAAAAATAACCAATTAAATCAGCAAATTTTTTCGGTGTATTGCATCAAGCTATTGAGCAAATAGCTTGATAATGTTGCCATGACTAACTAACCACAGCAATGACAATGACAGCGACGATGGCAACAAAAATAATGATTGCAATATTTGCAGAAGTCACGTTATTGCATTCAGTACACTAAAATACAAGTATTCCCATAAACTCAGAGATTGGCTGCCTCTGAGCGTGTTCAGAGGGGACTGTTAAAACATAATCTAAAGAAATAACAGCAAACCTTACAGGATTGTGTTCGCTAGCTTATTTCAATTTAAGAAAATTATCTTGAATTAAAATAATGTAAAGTTAAAGATATGAAGAGAAGAGGAATTGGGGCAGTAACATCAAAATAAAATAATTTAATTAAATAACAGCAAGCAGTAATATCACTTATATAAGCGTGTGTGCGTGCCTGCATGCGTGCGTGCGTGCGTGCGTGCGTGCGTGTGTGTGTGTGTGTGTGTGTGTGCGTGTGTGTGTGTGTGTGTGAATAAACTTTATTATTATATTCGAGGGTTAATATTTTAAAAGTGACGTCATACGAAGAGAAACAGGAAAGAACATCTGGAAAGGAATGAATTTGACCTAGAACGCTTAGCTCTCTACACACTCATCCAACCAATAGCAGCTTCATTCTCCTGTTTCGATTTATATGCTGATCTACCCGTTAACAGTTCATCTTACTTAAGATGACTGAACAATTAACAAACGAGCTAAATCATCTAACATTGATATACGCTACAAACTGATGGACAGACAGATAAAAAATATGAATTAACCAGGCGGAAAGATAAACAAATGAAGGGATGGATGAACAGACAAACGGATGCAAGGCAAATATTTTGATAGCTAAACAAATAATTTACATAATTAAATAGATTGAAGATTGATGGACAGACGATCAAGCTAGCTAGCTAAGTAGGCAGAGACAGGTAGAGAGACTCAGAGAGAGAGAGAGAGAGAGAGAGAGAGAGAGAGAGAGAGAGAGAGAGAGGCAGTTAAAAAATCGGAAGTCTGGGCTATGTAAGTCGCACCAAAATCCTAACATTTGGACAAGGAATCCGGAATACGTTCGCAGATACATCTTGTAGAAACGTGTTACATACTATAGTAAGTTCGCTGTTACACCTTGTAAAATAAAACGTTACATCCTATAGTAAGTTTGCTGTTACATCTTGTAACACCAGTTTTTTTCATCCTTAAGTTTCCAATCACCTCTCTCTAGAAAACTTTATTAATTAATTGAATTCAAGAATTCACATAGAACTAATTAATGTTTATGAATTCTCACTTGTTACCTATCCATAAACAAGTTCACAGTTGCCTGAAAGTTAGACAACCACTTAACGAGATCTTGATCAAAAACGAGACGTAAATTTTAATCCGTTTATTCTATTTTCTCATGACTGCACACGACTGCACATGACTGCATATGAAAGCACATGACTACACATGCCATCTAGCTAGTGGTCCCATACAAAAGTAGCCGTAATCCCTACTCGTCCAAAATGCTAAATGCACACACTCAATCAAAACGACCTATCTCTCTCAACACTTCTGTCTATCCTTCACTTTAACTTTACAAATAACTTTTATAATAACATTTTGAATTATAAAAATTACAAGTAACATATCTTTAAATTATAGATTAAAATTGCAAATTAATTCAAAAATATGTGGGGAAACGTCATTTACATAAAGGCATTGTCTATATATATATATACAACACAAGAGATACCAGGATACACATACACACACACACGTGCGCATACACACATGCACACCCATATGCATACACATGTCAAATACATTCACATTCATATTCCATTTGTACATGCATACACAAAAGTCCTACAATCGGTTACATACATACATGCACAACACATGTCAAATACATTCACAATCATATTCCATTTGCATGCATACAACCACACTCATACATAAACGTCCGACACTCATGTCACACACAAACGCGCTGTGAAAACAAACACACACACACACACACAAACACACACACACACACACACACACACACACACACACACACACACACACACACGCACACATACACACACATACAGATGCCAAATGCATCCGCACTCTTATGCCATGTGCGCACGCATACACAAACACTCATGCCACACACTTAGGCCCTAGCACACACGTACACCAAACTACACTCACATGTCACCCGTCCATATCCACGTGCCATACGTACACAAAAGAACAATCGTCCCGCACATGCGCACACACGTGAGCCCTTCTCTATCCTGAGAGTAAAGAAATTAATCAGTTTCCTAAAATCGTAACTTGCCGGGCACAATAAAGATGCGTTTTATTGCAGTAAATACCTTGCCCGATTTCGTTGTAGATCTTCCTCAAACGGCAAAGAAATTGCAAAAACGGAGCGAAAAGCTCACATTCATGTATTCCGAACGTTTTATTCCCCGCTACCCCACCCCCCAACACCCCCTCTACACTTCTCTCTGATTTGATGTTTAAAGTGCAGAAAAATGAAATCGTTCCTCGGGTTTGTTTACTGTCTTCTTGCCAAAAGTACCAATATAAAAGTGAGAAAACAAAATATAGGCCATCTCTGTATTAACCTGGGCACTGTTAAATATTCCCAACACCCCCAGATCTCCTCCCTTAGGAAAACAATTCCAACTGGTGCGATGTAAGGGGTAAAATAAGCAGTGGAGTATGTGAAAGATGCGATGTTAGCAGGAAATGAAAATAGTCATTGTTCACTGGAGTGAGAAATAGTGTATCGATCCTAAACACTGAGCTGGCGGGGTGGTGGTGGTGGGAGGAAATTAGCTTTTTCATTCCGACCAAGGAACACAACCATCACGTTATTTTCAGGCGGGTATCACCACCAAAGAAGCATACTACAACAGTGGTGTCTTCTGGGTAATCGCCTTCATTTGCGACAAGTTTTGATAGTTTTTCTTTACTTCTTGTCCTGGGAATCTGACATTTTTCAACTCAACATTTTGTACTAGCCCTGTCCTCGTAACGCCAGACTAGTTTTAACTTAATAAAGTCTATATTAACCCTGCCCTCTTAGCCGCCAGACTAGTTTTAACTTAGTCCAGTCTGTATTAGCCCTGTCCTCATAGTGCCAGACTAGTTTTAACTTAGTAAAGTCTATACTAGCCATGTCCTCGTAATGCCAGACTAGTTTTAAGTCTATATTAACCCTGTCCTAGAATTCGTTCATCTCACGGTCGTTTCTATATGTGGCAAAGTAAATTTGCTTATCCCTATTTCTAAACTTAACTGTTATATAAACTGTCGAAGTGACCCGACTTTGGGTACTCCTTATGATGATACTTTTGTAAGTGTCAGAGTTGGAGTAAGCATTCGAGTTGAGAATATGCTAGAAAATTGCTGATGAAATGAAAACCAATTCCAACTGGATGAGTACTTTTATTATCCAATGGTTAAGATTTACAAGAACGAGACCAGCCAAAGGGCTGAGATCAAAAGTTTACATGCTGTAAAGAATTCTATTGCCTAATCACTTTGAATTTGAATGGAAGAAGTCTGGTCATGAAAGGCAGCCATTAGCATAATGATGAGTTAACTGACTGATCGAGAGAGAATGGACTTTGAATTATTTTGTGCATTTTGCTATTGATATGCTATACTTGTGTTTTACGTAGAGATGTATTATGTAAGTAGACTATTATTTCTACAAATATTTGAACTAAGATGCTCATATATAGTATGCTAAACACTTGACATTGTTTCTAGTGAACCTGTTGATAAAAACGATATGCTGTATTTATTGTGCTGTGCTGTGCTGTGTGTGTGTGTGTGTGTGTGTGTGTGTGTGTGTGTGTGTGTGTGTGTGTGAGGCTAATAAATAATGTTGCAGGAAATGTAAGTTGAGACTTGGATGTAAGAATGTATGGAGTTGAAAAAGGGATAAATTAGAAACTTAGTGTTTGTTCCATGATTATATTTTTAAAGGAAAAAAGCAGCCTTTCCATGTATTATTTGAATTTCAGTGTATAATTGGAAGAATACACTACACTCCATTGATGTATGGTTGCAGGTATGCTGACTACATAGAGAAATGTATGGTTCAAGGAAGTTACAGGAAAGTTGCTACAATCGTTTTTTTCCTTGAAGGAGATGGTGCAAGCAAAAATTAGCACCCAGGTTAGCTTCAAGAAAATAGCAGTAATAACATTGTTTTGAACTTGAGGAGAGACACGTGGAGTTATCATGGAGAATAAATAACTTGTGACATTGTTACAAAAGTGAGTGATTAAATCAGGTTACATAGAAACTATTATTGCTTATCTCCAATAACTCAATTTCTGTTCTCTGATGAGAACTCTACTGTGATTTGTATTGACATTAAATTGCTGAATTGTATTGTATTGATATAAGATTGTGTAGTGTAAAAATTATTTGAAAGTAATTTCATGGAAATATTGATGTCAAGTAATAATTTTCATTTTATTTGTCATATGTATATTTGATTAATGATTTACAAAAACATATTGTTTAATTTACTGACATTCTTATGTTGGAGAAGAACGTGGGTGGATAGGGGCTCGCTAAATATAGATTAAAAACGGATTTTGTCTTCTCCTTTTGTAATACATTTTCCACCTACGGAAATATTGTGTGACGGTAAATGTTGGTCTTTAATGCTGTGGAAGAGAGAAACGTTTACAGCGCCCGCATATCCGCCAAGTGAGAGAGACGAGTTGTGTCTGCTGGAGAATTATTAACATAAATTAATAATCTCATCTCTTGTAATTAGTTATGGACGATTAATTCATAATAATAATAATAATCATTAACTAGATGGCATTGACGTCACACTATACTCGGCTGAAATTTAGGGTTTGTGTAGGTCGTAAGCAGCTGAGCGACACCATAGTGATGCTATATAGAATGCTAACAAGATGAGCGACACCATAGTGATGCTATATAGAATGCTAACAAGATGAGAGTTTCGCTCGGCCATAGTAATGACTGCCTACCTTCTTACCAAGAGGGCATGAACTTTGCCCTACAGCGAACTAGCTCGGTCAGCAGACCGAGACACAAGAAACCAGTCTCCACGGGTTTCATTTATCTTTCGCTGACAAAGGGGAGACAACTGAAGACCTAGGGTTTCCGACGACCACCTAAAAAAAACCTCCCTTGACAGACACAGATTAGTAATCTATCTGTTGGGTTATTTTTTTCTTTTGGTGTTTTTATTTTCAAGAATAGTATTAGCTTAAAGACTTGTGGAGCTTTTCCTTCTTGCTCGTGCGTGAAATTCAATATTTAATAATAAAAATAAGAAATTCTCGAGGGAGAAAGAGACAAAGACAGACAGAGAATGAGGAGAGAGAGAAAGAAAGAAAGAAAAGAAAGAAAACTATTCATATGGCGATGGTTTCATTAGCATTCCGCATTCAAGCGTAACGCGCAGTTTTTAGAAAGACAATTTTCATACGTTTTGTTCGGTTGGTAAGAAATTTAAAATTACGTAAACCGACTTCAAAAACTAACAAAAGAAACAATTTTTTGAAGAAAGAAAAAATATATCTTCCCAATACTTCTTGTTCTTTTGAGAGTTCAGTACTGGACAGAGAAACAAGTGAAGACACAAATGATAGAGACGTAAGAGATGAAAGAAGAGAAAGAAAGAATTGAAGAAAGAATAGAAGAAAGAAAGAAAGAAAGAAAGAAAGAAAGAAAGAAAGAAAGAAAGAAAGAAAGAAAGAAAGAAAGAAAGAAAGAAAGATAGTGTGACGCCAAATTTTATTGACGGTGAGTGAGAAAACTGGTGGAAGGATTATTGATTGATTATATTTAAAGAATATAGAGCTTTACAAGTTTAAATTCTGGAAGTTATAACGTCATGTTGTATGTGATATTCCATGTATTATTGGATCTTGGTGACGTCATTAATTGGTTAAAGTCAAGGAGCACTTGGTCAGGGTCGCGGAACTAGGTTGTCTTAACAGGAAACATAAACCCTTCCACATTATAAGCAATTTGTGAATTTAACAAAAAACATTGTAAGCAAGAGACCACTCTCAAAACGTTTGTTATGTACAGGGAGTCTTAAAGTTGACGAACACAATGACGACCAGACAACGTTTAGACGATATTTAGAGCAGGGTAAAATTAAGACAACTTTGACATTAGTCAATGCAAGGATAACAAGAGACGGCTTCAGACAACATTCAAACAATGTGCACAGCAGACGACTTGAAAATGTGAAGAAAACTACAAAATATACTGAAGACAAGTGAGAAATCAACTAGTCACAGCAAGTTTATAAAGACACCTATAGGCAACACTAACAGAAACATACTTTTTGTTCTTCTACATATCCGCACCCCCCTCCTCCCCTTGTGCGCTACGGAAATGTATCCAGAGGCAACGGGATACAAGACATTTGACGTCAATATCATGTCTGTGACTGAACGTCTGATCTCAGTCTACAGCCTTTCCGGAATAATTTTCCATTTACACGCTTAAAACAACCATCACACAAGGTGAAATTGATCTCAAGAAATGAAACCTAGTAGATACGTAATAGAATCTGACATTTCGTTTTTTTTCTCTATATAATAAAAAGACTCTCTCTCTCTCTCTCTCTCTCTCTCTCTCTCTCTCTCTCTCTCTCTCGTCTCTCCAGATAGATAGATAGATAGATAGAAAGAAAGAAAGAAAGAAAGAAAGAAAGAAAGAAAGTGTGACGACAAAGCCCCTTAGTTAATGGATATGATTATTATCCATCCATGACTACTCACCCAGTTGAACTAGTTTGCATTACACCAGCAATTTCTAGCATATTCTCGAGTGTTTACTCCAACTCAGACACTTTAAAACATTCCATCTTAAGAAGTGCCCATGGTTGGGCTACTCTGACAATTTATCAATTTATACAATTAAATTTTAAAATTAGGGATATGCGTAGATAGATAGATAGAAGCATATACCATGTCAGACATTTACAACATAATTTCCTGCTATGTGTGTTCTTGGCACAAGAAAAATCCAGTAGCTCATATAAAAATTCGAGGTGAATGTAGTAATAACACTGATATAAAACAGTCAGCGGAATGTTAATTCACACGCGCTCACACAAATGCGATACAGACGCTAAATATGCACCGTTTCAAATCTCCACATAGATCTCGATCTGTCATTACGTCATATGTCACGGGCATCGTTAAAATGTTCATGGTGTGTTTAATGGACGTAATTGTAAATAAATGTGAGCATCCGATTTTTGAAACACATGATTGTACATATTGCCATTCGCAGATTATGATTTTTGCAATGTGTTACATGGTTCTAATATAAGATTTAATGAAGTTATTTCATACAGTGCTAAAAGTTTAATTGATGCTTCTATTTGAAAATAAATATTCTATTTCAAGTCTTAATTATACTTTTATGGTGGTACTTAAGAGTATATGAGTGTATGAGTGTATGCGAAGGCGAGCGTCACGCATGTGTGCGTAATACTTATAAAAAAACAAATAAACAGCTTAATGGTATAATAAATATTTTAATTTCCTTTTTCGTGTCGCTTCACTTAATACGCGGGACACCATTCCCAAAGCACAATGTATTTTAAACATGTGCCCGCCATTTTCTCATGGCTTAGAAACTATGACAAATGTTTATATATCAAAACCAGGGATGTCATCGACATTGACAACTGTCCGAGACGCTGGTCATGACTGAACACGTATCATGAACACAGTTGTTGAAGTCAGCATGTAATGAGTGCATGAAAATATGTAGCGTACAAAGGTTACAATTGTAACACGATACTCCACCCAGAAACAATATTGATGCCCAATTATTATTATGTCCGGTTCGGCATGGTAGATCATCATTTTTTCTAGGAGACGAACTTAGTTTTGGAATGGTGTCAATTGGACCGAACGCAAGAATTGCTTCCCTGGAAGTCTAGCAGAAACAGACAAAAATTAGGATACAATTTTGTCATCGCTGCTTTACCTGTGCTACACAAAACTAAATATCAGTACTATGCTGATTTCCAAGTTCCTCACATCCGTGGTCAGGAAATGAAAAAAAAGAAAAGGAAAGATTTCACATTGTTGACAGAGGATGGAATTCTTTTGTTCCAATTGAGTTGAGAGAAATCCATGATATTACTACAACTCGAATGAACTGCAATTGACACAATTAGCTAAAGGAAATATATTAATCAGTGTAAAACCTAAATAAAAACAACTCTTTAATGAGTTTAGATTTGTCTAAAATCCCTGAAGGAAAATGGTTCAGCTCTGAATTCACCTCAAATATACCTCTTATTTTTTTTTAAAGTAAGAAACTGTATCATCTTCTTACGATAAATACTGACCTTGAAAACTAGTTAAAAGATAAAGTGTGTCCTATAAGCTGAGACCTTGATGGTGATGACAGAAGTGAAGACCCAAAAGCTGAGCCAGAAGGTAATCACAGAAGCTAAGTGCAGAATTTGAGACAGAAGCTGAGACCCAGAAGATGGTACCTAGAAAGTAATCACATAATTAAAGACCCTGAAGCTGATACCCAGAAGGTAATCACTGAAGTTGAGAGAGAGAGAGAGAGAGAGAGAGAGAGAGAGAGAGAGAGAGAGAGAGAGAGAGAGAGAGAGAGAGAGAGAAGAAGAAGAGAAGAAGAGACCCAGAAGTTGATCATTGAAGTTAAGAACCTTCTAGACACGAAATTTAAGACATAAGTTGAGACCCAGAAGTTGAGACCCAGAAGTTGAAACAGACATTGAGACCAAGAAGTTGAGACTCTGAAAGTGATTATAGAAGAATAGAGACAGAAAATGATCACAGTAAATGAAACACTGAAACTGAGACATAGACGGTGAGACACAGAAGTTGATCAAAGGAGATGAGAACAGAAGATGATCATAGAAGGTGAGACACAGAAGTTGAACACAGGAGTTGAGTTACTAAAGTTGAGCCACAGAAAGTGAACACATAGTTTGACACATGGTGATCACAGAAAGGGATACATATAAATTAATCATATTAGTTAAAACACAGAAGTTGATCTTAAAAGTTAAGACACAGAAATAATCACAGAAATTGAGACACAAAAGGTGATACAAAGAAGCCTAGACATAGAAGTTGAGGCTCAGAAGGTAATCACAGAAGTTGGGACTCATAGAGTCCCAAACACGGAGTTTGAGAAAGAAATTGAGACACATAAGGTGATTATAGAAGTTGTGACCCTGAAGCTGATACCCAGAAGGTAATCATAGGAGGTGAAACCTATAAATTGAGACAGACATTGAGATGATTAGACTCCGAAGCTGAGACCTAAAATGTGAGACCCCGAAGCTGAGACCTAGAAAGTAAACACAGAAGTTGGGACATAAAATGTAAGATCCAAGAGCTGAGATCCAAAAGATGGTACTCAGAAGCAGAAGCTGAGATCTAGAAGGCGACGAAGGAAGCTGAGTTCTAAAAATTGAGATACGGAAGGTGAGACACAGACAGTGCTCATAGAAGCTGAGACCCAGAAGTTGATCATAAAAGTTGAACTCCAGAAGATGAGACGCGCAACTTGAGACCAGAAGCTGAGGCCCAGAAGTTGATCAAAGAAGGTGATACCCAGATTTTCAAACAGACGCTGAGATCGAGAAGGCGATCAAAATGCTGGGACTTGGAAGGTGAGACCAGGATGGTGAGACCCAGAAGGTGATCATAGAAACTGAGACACAGAAGGTGAAATCCAAGAGCTGATACCCAGAAACTGAGATAGAGAAGGTGATCATAGACGATGAGACAGGTGATGACGAAAGTTGACATGAAGGTGATGACGGAAGTTGACACGAAGATGATGACGGAAGTTGACACGAAAGTGATGACGGAAGTTCAGACATAAGTTGAGACACAGAAGGCAATCACAAATATTGAGACTCAAAGGCGATCATATAAGTTGAGACACAAAAGGTGATAGCAATAGTGGAGACACAAAAAGTGATAGCAAAAGATGAGACACAAAAGGTGATAGGAAATGTTGAGACACAAAAAGTGATTGCGAAAGTTGAGACACAAAAGGTGATTGCAAAAGCTGAGACACAAAAAAATAATCGCGAAAGTTGATGCAGAAGCTGAGACAGAAATCGAGACACAGAAACAGAGATAAGGTTTTGTACAGTTGGCATCAAGTTAGGAAATAACACAATTGTTTCTTTCTTTTGAAATAAAATAGTTATTTGTTTATTTACGACAGAAATTGCAGATGAATTTTCCAGTTGTTGTCAAAGCTTAACACGTTTTGTGGTTGTTATACTTGACTTCTCTACTTTTTAATGTTGATTAAAAGTTACATCTTTAATAAATACAACACCGCGTTAATTAATAAAAATACTGAATTAATGAGATTCAACATGTGGAAACATATTTACCGCTTATCCCCCCAAAAAAAAAATGCCACATTTTAACGGGCAATGACTTAAATCTGTATTAGAACGACTTTGAAATGTGGATTACGACAGTGACTTTGAAGCGTAGATTAAAGATAATTACTTTTAAAGGTGGATTAGGAAAATGACTTTGGAATTTGGATTAAGACATTGACTTTGAAATCTTGATTAAAACAACGACTTTGAAAGGTGGATTAAGGCAATTACTTTGAAATGTAGATTAGGATAATGACTTTGAACGGTGGATTAAAACAAGAACTTTGACACGTGGATTAAGACAATGACTTTGAAAGGTACGTTTTCTTGAACAATATGTTCTTTTAAAAATAAACAACTGCCTGCAATTCTTCAAAGTGAGAATGATAACACAGACAGCCCTGCAAGCTCATTTCAATTGAAAGGCACGTCACGTGACACATGAAAAACGTAGAAAGTCCTTTGCTCTGACGTCTAGGGCACGCCTCTAATCTTCACGAAAGAAAGGAGAAAAAATCCTTTTGGTGGTGGGGTGTGCGCAGGGGCAAGGCGGGGGTGGAGTGGGATGGGAGCTCAGTTCGTATGCCCAACAACTCGCTGTTCTCAGACGAGATTAGCCAGACTGCCTCCCCGTGCAGGAAATCAGCGAACGTTGAAAGTGGACGTTGAACAGAAAGAAAGCAATAAAACGCGTCTGCTATCTGATCTCTATATGAACGCGGTCAGGCCACTGGTGACCTACAGCTTAGAGAGATATTCCAGGTAGTGAGGAACATGTTCCTATTTTAGGAAGTGTCATCTAATTCAGCTGTTCCCCGACCCATTCAAGCAACAACAAAATAAATGAGGTATTCTGGGGTTGTTTTGTGTTAAGTCAGTGAAATATAAGACTAATTTAGATTTCTCTTGTCTTTGGTGTTAATTTAGGGACGCTGTTATAGTCGTCAGGTATCTTTTGTTTTAATTTAAGGACTTAATAACCAGATTTGCCTAGTCTTTTCCAAAACCTACTCCGTACAAATAAATAAAATGTGTTTGTTATCATAAGAATTACGGTTGAAATGTATATGGACCTTTGGAGGAACGCTAATATATCAAGAACGTGTTTATAAGTAAAAATGTTAAGGGGCACTATTACATCGATTTCTGGGTATTATAAAGAAAATTAAATAAAGTATAGCGAAGAAATTTAAATAAATACAAACAAAGAACAGTGAACGATATAAAAATGGTCAATGACAAACAACTTGTTCATCCTGTAAACTAGAACAATAACTTACTTTTAGCATCTGTTAACTGTACCTTGTCTCCACTAGACATGTATGTCTACCAATAGAATAATAGCTTACTTTTAGCATCTGTTAACTGTACCTTGTCTCCACTAGACATGTATGTCTACCAAGAGTCTGGTAGCTTTACTTTGTCTCCATCAACTATCAATCTGGTAGCTTCACCTTGTCTCCATCAACTATCATTCTGGTAACTTTACTTTGTCTTCACCAAATATGAATCTATTAACTTTAACTTCATCAAATATGTGTGTTCCAGGAAATTGGTAACTTTACCTTGTCTTAATCAACTATGAATCTGATAACTTTACCCTGTCTTCATCAAATATGTGTCTTCGAGGAATCTGGTAACTTTACCTTGTCTTAATCAACTATGAAGCTGGTAACTTTACCTTGTATTCATCAAATATATGGAATATTTACCTTGTATTCATCAAATATATGGAATATTTACCTTGTCTCCATCAAAAATGAATCTGATAATTTACCTTGTCTCCATCAAAAATGAATCTGATAATTTTAACTTGTCTCCATCAAACATGAATCTGGTAAAAATATGAATCTGATAACTTTACCTTGTCTCCATCAAATATGAATCTGATAACTTTACCTTGTCTCCATCAAACATGAATCTGGTAACTTTACCTTGTCTCCATCAAACATGAATCTGGTAAACTTATCTTGTCCATCAAACATGAATCTGATAATTTTACCTTGTCTCCATCAAATATGCGTGCCTACCAAACATAATTATCTCTTCAGGATTCTCTTCCTCTGTCTGACACTTGTTGAATGAAAATCAAAGAAAGGAAAGAAAAGAAAACACACACACACACAAAATCGCTTTTGCTTTTTTCAGAATCCGTTCTTCGTTAAACTATAGGATGTCATAGAATAAAAAGAAAAAATGGCTGAGAAGTAACTAGACACAAAATCCGTTTCATGTTGCATGCCACCTGTGCTTTCTTTTCAGACTGTCAGTGGTCGTGAGAGTATAAAATTAATGACGTCATGTATGTTGGTTTTAGTTCTTTGCCGCCACTTTATGGCGCTTAAGCTGTTTACTAGTGTGTTCCGTTCTTTTATAGGGGGAAGGGGGTACCCGTTATAGGACGTGGACTTTTGTAACCTGGGGAAGAATATGTGCAATTGCAGAAGGCTTTGCAGTACTTAAAATCGGAAGACTTATTAACTAGCTTAGGATGACGTGGGTATTTTTATTAGGTTTATTTACAATGACCTCATCTATGTATATCAATGATATACATGGCAAAATAACTGTATAGACCTTAAGCGTACTTAAAAGACAAGAACCTTGGGACACATTCTTTGGTGAAATAACAGACATAATTTAAGCGCAAATATCGTTAATTGGTTGTGTAGATTGTTTATAGTGTTTAGGAATTAGATGTGTCTAACAGTGATACACATGTGTTCAATATAATTCTGGATGACTTCATTGTATAAACAGCGACACATTTACCGTTCAGCGTCACGCTAACGATAATTAAATGGGTCATTGTGCTAAAAAATTAAAACTGACTACTAATCAATGGATTTTTACAATTTAAATTACTACTTATTATAGACATATTGATTAATTTAAAACACATGTTTACTTCAGACTGATTGGTAAAAATTAGAATGTCAAACATGCTCAAACTAAGCCTGCCTGCGTGCGTGACCCA
Source organism: Sinotaia quadrata (assembly GCA_028829895.1). Classification (NCBI taxonomy): domain Eukaryota; kingdom Metazoa; phylum Mollusca; class Gastropoda; order Architaenioglossa; family Viviparidae; genus Sinotaia; species Sinotaia quadrata. The sequence goes on from CM054179.1 coordinate 93,627,218, forward strand.
TTTCATTCCAACGACGCTGAACGGGTTAAACACTGAGCAGCTTGTTTGTTGGTGGCACAACACTAACAGCGAGGTATGAGCAAAGATACATTTGCTTGCGTTTTTAGTGGTATAGAACAGATGCGTTATTAACACAGACATATATTTAAAGACGTGCGTTAGTCGTACGTAACATGAAGACAATTACTGAGAGTACGAGTATAGAATTGAGACGTACTGAAGGCAGACATTTTGTAACCCCACTTCCGGGTCAGGTGCCTGGTTAGATCGGGGAGCTAATCAACTGCTGGATTCTTCTGTGTTTAGGGACAATGTTATAGTAAACAAAATTATGATTATCACTACACCCCTCAAGTTACCATTAGCCTGTGTCTTTGAGATCTTTCTAGTAGTGTCGCTACCCCATTAATCATTTGATTTATTTTTTTTATCGCCTCCAGCCAGCCCAGAATGCTCTTCTTCTTCTTCTTCCGTTAACTTCTTTGCCCCAAAGGAATTGCGTGAAAACTTTTCATCTACTGGATATTCTCAGTTTTTGTAGGATTCGCGTGATTGTGAACATATGCTGGTGACAGCAGCCATCCTTGAAAAGGTTTTGTACATTGATTATGATTATTTCTCTAAAACTCCACTTTCATTTCTGTGATGATTTATATCAATGAATTATGTTAATGTGACTGCTGATGTCTATGCTAGGATAAACTGAACGATTGTCTAGCGTTAATCAAACATTGTTTTGAAGGGATGTGAATATCAACGCTCATTTGATTATATCCATATATTGTATATTTGATTGTTGATTTAATAAATATATTGTTACATTTATTGACCTTCTTACACATATTGATGACCAATTTTGGAAAGATAGTGGGTGGGTGAGGGCCCGCTAAATATAGAATAAAAAATGGATTTATATTCTCCTTTGGTAAGACGTTTACCACTTACAAAATATTTTTGGCGGTAAATGTCTTTAATGTTGTGGAAGAGAAAAATCGTTCACAGTGCCCGCATATCTGCCAATTGAGAAAGAGATGAGTGGTCTTCTGGAGAATTATTAATAATAAATTAAGATTCTCATCCCTTGGAATTATTTATGGCTGATTAAGTAACAATAATAATCATAACCAATAACTAGGTGGCACTGTGTTACACCATGAATTCTAAAAGAGAGGTAATAGAGTGTCACTCGCTCCAACTCAATAAGCTTCACAAAACTGTTACTGCAAAGTCTAGAAAAATCCTGGATATAATATTACTATCTCTAAAAAGTTTATTCACCAAGCTGGACCAAGAGAATGTCCCATAATTATGTTACTACCTTCATGATTCATTTTATAGAAAGTTAATTCCACCTCAAATATATCTCTAAACTACTTCAACCTTCACTTATAAGATTCACCCCCCATCAAACCGTAACTGGGGCACAAGCTCTGATTTCAATTCAACAAGCTATTTTTCTCAAATAATTAATACAAAAACATTGCACAACTGTATACCGAATAACCAGAGAACCCAACATGAAATAGCACTTGTTATCATTTAAAAGCTACCTTAACTAACTCTACCTCTGATAATTATGAAATAAAAACAGTTACAAAATTTATACAATTTCTTTCTGCAAGCATGACTGCGATTATCTAAAACAATGAAAGCAATTTAAATCAGAGACACCTAAAGCCATTGACCCATCCTGCAGCGTTGTTACAATATATCAGAATAAAGTGCGCGTGAGCAAAAATACAGTACATTTATAGAAAACAAAATAAAAATCTTGGTCATTCGTGCCAGTCAGAGTCTTGCCATAAGGTTCTTTCTTCCAGGCAAATTTCTCCAGGGACCAGTCTATGCTCTTGTGGGTCCTGAATTAATTCAGTGGCTCTCTTGGGAATCAGGAGATAGAAGTGGGTCTAGTTTCCAGATAGGGATTCACTGTCGCCAGTATGGACGCTAGCCCTTTCTGAAGCAACCATCCTGATCGCTCAATACGTATACTACTTTCGACCGTGACCCCATTCTGATCCAGTCATTAGTCCTTCATTCACAGAGCGGTAAAACTGGTGGCATTTTACACTGGGAGACAACTCGTTCGCGAGACTATAATACATGTAACTAAATGCTTCTGGTCTTTGTTGCTCATACGGACATGCTTCAACTGTCCACCCACGCGCTACAAACAACCTTGGCCATGAATCCAAACACCCAAATGTGATAGGAACTTAAACAATGATAAAAATAATCAATGATTTAGGTGAACCAAACAAAATTATAATTAACATACAATAGATACATTGGGAAAATCTGTTGGACCTAATTAAAATTGTTACTCATTTATTTTGAGGTGTGGTTTTAGTGAAGGTAGCATCAATACAATTATTGATGGTACTAAGCAAGGGACTGAAACATGCATAATATAGTATCGATATTGATTAAATGTATCAACATACAGGAGTTAAATTTACGTAAAAGCGGCTTATTTGTTAAAGGTGTTATCGAGTTAAATGTATGAAAAATAAAATGCACACGAGTTAAATGTGCGCAACGTCGACATATTTATGTAATTTAGGTGAAAAAATATCGACATGTTTATGGCCTGTATAACAGTGTGATAATGGACATTAAGGTGCTAGTTTATCACTAGAAATAGCATTTCCTTGGTAAAAGTAGTAAAACACACTCGATCTTTAGTTAGCACTTCGATTTGAACGCGTTCTGTGCCTTAGAGAGTTTATGAAAGTACATTCTAAACAGCGACGTTTTAACCTAATTAACTTTGTTTTGTAAAACTGAGGCTCTGCTCGGGGGTAAAATAAAAACAAACAAACAAACAAACAACTTCCTAGAAATCCTTAACTGCTACCTAAGATTGTGGGTTTTTAACGGTTAAGCTGTCGGACGAGATAATGTAGTGGATCCTCTGTACTATTAGCTGTGCAGACTGAAGTCCCTTGCCAGCAGAAAATTGGACAGAGTAGGCCTCTGTTATTTTGTTACATTTTAGCAAATCAGGAGAGAATTTCACACGACCGTAAAGTCTGTTACATTGTCACACGATGAGAGAATTGCAAGCGAGAAACCTTTGCACAACCATTAGGTGTTAAAGAAGGGTTCACAGAAGTATGTGCTGTGAAGCTTGAAACCCGGGGTTAAAATCACCAGTTAAAGGAGTGTAAACCACCTTGTCTCACCAGGACAAGATTAAACAAGATCAAGAATAATAATAATAAAGAGCCCATGACCCCTGCTAACGAGCACAAAATGGAAAACACACACACACAGCAAACTGCCTGCACTTTACAAGCACGTACATAAACTCTATTTGACCCGCCTGCAAAGAGAACGGGAAGGCTTCAGATAATTGCTCCATGTAAACAGACTGCGGATGTTTATTTTTATTAGTAACATAAGGATATAGGTATTCTGTATTTTACAACACATGGTACGGCCGCTCAGTACGCTGGCGCATTTGGACAGTAATACATATGCTTCACAGTGAAAGAAGTGGTCCAGGTGCCACACTGTTACGCATCCGCTGTCGAGTAAAAGTCAGACATTGGAGCATCGAAAAACAGCCACTTACGAGTGTCAGTTACCACCGCTTACAATTCAGTGAGCGCTTGTACCCTTTTCGTTTCGCTTCACACTGGCCGCACTATGATTTCGCAGCACTTCATTTCAAGCTCACAAGGAAGGGAGATAATTTGATTGATGGACATGGTCTGGAAGTAGACTCCAATAATCCGGGTTGTCTATTTTCCTGAGTACGAATGTGTTCATATATAACCAGGGTTGAAGAGCGAAATCAACAGAGAACAGAACTAGAAGAATTAGGGTGAAGGTATAGACAACGAACTTTGGATTCCAGGGCTTTAGTTTTCTGTACCAGAGGATGCAATACAGAACAGGGACCAAAGTCAATTTTAATTAACGTAACGAATGCATTTAGAAAGTAACAGGTATTAATCAGGTATATTAGTTTAGAGGTTCTTTACTTTACTTGTGTGTGTGTGTGTGTGTGTGTGTGTGTGTGTGTGTGTGTGTGTGTGTGTGTGTGTGTGTATCTGTCAGTATGCTGCTTGTTAATGCTTGCAGTTACACCAAGACAACAGCTGTTTAATAGATTCAAGCGAAACTTCACAACCTGTTGGGTGTCGTAGTGAGAGTGGAGAGTGAGACGAGAGTGGGGCGAGAGTGAGACGAGAGCAGGGCGAGAATAGGGCGAGAGTGGGGTGAGAGTAGGACGAGACTGGGGCGAGAATGGCTTGTGCATCACGCAAAGTCAAGATGGAAGAGGGTAAAGAATAGAATTAGGAAATACAACCGACGGAGCCCTCCCCCTCCCCCTCATCCCCACTCCAACTCCCACTACTACGTTAGTACTATAATCGTCGTCATCATCGTCTGCAGCCTGCATCATCATCTCTGTCTTAGACTGCATATGTTGCGCGGTGAAGCACTCGGTTGCCCTGCACAGGACGGTTTATTTTCTAATGACGGATTATCAGATTATCGTTTTGTTAAATCATAATCTATGCCATCACATGCTTTAGTTCCAATTGAAGAGAAGGCTGTTGTCTTGCTCTCATGGTAAGAGCGCTGAAGATTGCCCAGTTTCCCAGACCGTACGATGTTCGTATACTTGGGGTGGGATGAGAGGGAGGCAGAAGGGGTGGGGTGGGGGAGAGCGCATTATACTGATTACATTGCATCACACATTTGTTGTTGTTGTTGTAAGTTGTCTAAGTATTTTTTCAACTGTTTTATAAGATTTTTGCACTGCTAAAGAAATAGAAATAATTTTACATCATATGAATAGAAAATAGCCTTACATGTAAAAAAAATAAGGTGGCAATAGATCAAAAAGTTGATCAAAAAGTTTAGCTGATAGAAAAAAAAACCGATGTCATTTCTGGATCCAAAATAACCAACAAATCATTCAAAAACAGACCTGTCACATAGGAAAACAAAAGCAGTGACATCCGGGAAGGTAGAAAGAGGCTAAATAGAGCCAGGGAAGTCATGAAATGTTTGCAGTGTGGAAAACAGGGACTCACGCATAGATATATATATCCATATAGTGGCTACAATGCAGTAGTTGGAAGATACGTTAAAAATAATTCACATTTTACTCTCTGCTAAATCAGAATATAATGTAGAAAATCTTTACATAGAGATATAAAAAACATTGCACATAATTGTACACATGAATAAAATGCCTTACTACTTGCTGAAATAAATTATGAATGTTTACAATTTAATTGTATAACTCCAATTTTTTACTCAGAATATGGCTTTTTACATGCACACTTCCTTGGAAAAAAAAAGATTTTACCCTAGGGGTGTTGATTTGAAGAGTAATAAGCATAAGAAATATTTTCTATAAGCTTGGTTTTCTCCCTATCCTTCCTTATCTCCCATTGGTTAGCAGTAAATGGCCATTACTTAGCCATTGGCTAGCAGTAATTGGCCAAAATTCGGCCATTGGTTAGCAGTAATTGGCCAATACTTAGCCATTGGCTAGCAGTAATTGGCCAATACTTGGCCATTGGTTAGTCATGATCTGTCTGCTAACTCTGGTTGCTCACTGCCTAGTTGGCAATCGCCCATCTAGCAGTTAGGCATATCTACTTTTGGATTGCTGGCTTATAGTTTATTAAGATGTGGTCTCTAATTCCTTTAGTGTGATGTGTCACTTCTGTGAATCATTCAATTACAATCTAGAAAATACTTGCACTATTTTCCACTGAGTGTTGCATTTAACACTCAGTGCAAAATGACTATTTTAAACTGCGCTACAGCAGCACTAATAACAAGAAATAAAGTGCATTAAGTTCTAGCACCTAAAATTTATCAACATTATACATATAAATAATATACAAATAGAGGAAAGTTTTGAAAATATTTGCCACACTTTGATTCTATACCTGTCACAAATAAAAATATGGGTATTGTATAAATTTAATGAAAATCTGAAACTATTTTATTTAGATCTATTCTAACTGACCACCAGTGATTTCTGATATCTACATACGTGCTCGATTAAGAGTTGTTTCCCTTCTAATGAGGGAAAAGTATATTCCCAATTATCCTCTACTTACCTCAAGAACAGTATATCTTTATTTTTCTTTTTCCCTGAACATTTAAAGTTTTTCAATTAAAATTAATGAAAAAGCAATTTGCTGTATCAGATCAAAGAGAAAATCACTCGCAGAAATAGAACCAGTGGGATGTTAACAAACAAGTCGAAAATCTTGCAAACACAAACTCTAACAGTGTAGACTGTCATACATTTTTAATATATTGATTCCCCCCTTCCCTCTCCACACACTTTCACATGGGTTCCAGAATTATCATTTTTTCTTATTTTCTTGTCTCGTCTTTTTTTTTCTTCGAGAGGTAAGGGAAATATTTGGTTAACGACGTAGAAATTCAACAGTCTTAGAAACTGCTATTTATAGAATGCTCGAATGCCTTCAAATTTTGGCGCGTACTTTCCTTAACATGCAACGACATCCATTGCTTTCTTAGCTAAGGGTTAAGTAGTAATTGATTCAAAGCGAGTGCTATGAGCTTATAAAAACACTCATCATAAATTAGAATATAACCTAGTGATCTGTTGTTTTGTTTGAAGTCACCACCACCACGGCCGCCACCCACAGAAAAATGTAAAGAAAAAACAACCCTAAACAGTCAGGAGCACTTATTTTCCCCCATGAAGATGCAGTTAACATAAAAGTGCCGGCTTGTATTGCATTAAGATATATTTCCATTTCGCATTCCTTGAACTAAGGTTTGGTATATTTCCATTAATCAATTATCAAACAAACAAACACATAAACAAACAAGCACGCAAGGAAACTGATAAATACACAGCATCAAGACCAACGCAGGAATTAAATAAAAAAATTAATAAACAAGGTTAAGAAACAATGCTACTAAGGTTGCTACAGCAAGGATTGTAAAATAAGAAATGTCTTGCCACTTCAAGCAGGGGAGGTGGGGGAGAGTACTGGCCGTCTCATGGTTTAAGATGGTAGGGATCATCAACTGCTATTTTTGTCTCATTACTCTAAGCACTGAACTGGCTGACACCTAGAGTCTTGCAAGACCGCTAAGTAAAGTCTGTTTCGCTCAGCCGTGCCTTTGCTGTGTTATAGCTTTGCTGCACTGTGAGCCATTTTACGCGGGCTGGATATAAACACCTTCCTGTTAATGACGTAGAGTGTCAATCAAAGAGAGTGTTTCTTACAATCTTACAACTTTTATGCTGCCGTAAACCAAGATTGTTGGGGTGGAGTGGGAAAGCATATAGTGGTCGTGATGGATGGATGGCTGAATGAGACAATAGATGTCGGTACTGTGCGTCACCTCCCACTTTTCAAACCCCGCCACACCACCACCCTTGTGCACACCAGACAGATCGATGGACAGATATATAGCTTACCGCGGGTCACATTCAGTCACATCTAGACAGGTGTAAACAACACATTGAGATCAATGACTGCTTTAAAAGAGGTTAAAACAAAAAGATTAATCAAAGTGCACACTCGCCATAGCAGACTATACAGTGGGAATGTTGCAGCAAGTAAGAGTTCTTACTGTAAAGATGGCACACAATAGCGAGAACCAGTCCATTAAAAGTCAGTAATTTCCATTTACACACGTCATCAACTTGCAAAATGTCCTGCTGGGACAGGAAGACTGTAAAAGCACCAGCAAGTCTTGCAAAAGACACGTTTCCAGCCAGCGATACTGAATGTGAATGTGTTCCGAAAACTCTGTCTAGGCTGAGATAACGGTAGCCAGATTACTACCGCACGTCTGGAATGGTAGTTCACGACATTAATAGTCAGGTGAAGTTTACTTTAACAACTGTAGAAGCACGCTCTGTAAAAAAAAAAAAATCGTGCCGGGATTGGTTTTACATAGTGACTTTCCATCCCCTCTCCTCCATTCCCCCTCCCACACACACGTAATACCAGCGTCGAAGAAAGAAGAGACAATACGACATTTCGTGTTTTGACTAATTGTGTCCGACTAGCTTTGCAATTTGTTTTAATCACGACTATTTTCTTCTACGTGAGTTGCCCTCGTTTTCGTACATTTCAATAAATTTCTAATCGCCAAAAATATTTAAACTCATCATAAATCCACCCACATCTTCCTCAAAAAAAGTCGGTTAAAAATGCCCGCGTTTATCGTCAACGTTTAAAACCTGACAAGCGGAAATAGTTTTATTATTTTATTACTTTGTTGTCTCACACTGCTATCGCCACGCCCACGCCTTGAAATGACGTCATTTGTTTTCTTCTCAGTGATGTCAACAAGAGTCATCTGTAGTGACAAAACAAGATGGATCAGTTGCTTCCAGACTTTGTTTCTGGACAGACTTGTAACCTCACTCGAACCCTGGTCAAATAGTTGTTCAGTGACAAAGTCTAATAATTACAGTTAGTGAAAGACGGTTAATACCCTGGGAATTCATGTGACAGTCCAAGGCTGCGTCGAACGTCATCAAAACATGCCGCCTGGAAAACCGAAACCGTGCACGTCAATAACACCCAGCGACAAGCATGCAACGGAAATGAATGCCCACTCTCTGAAGGCTGGTTGCACGCGAGAGTTACTCTCGGAAACTTGATGACTTATTGCCAATTCCCGGCGTAATCAGGACTTCGCTCACGTTGACCAGTTTGACTTTTGTGTTCATGCGCTCACGAGGTTGGCCCTGACCTTGATCGGATTTCCGATTAAGAGCACGTGACGTCCATGATGTGATTGGTTTGGCCCTTTACATGTTGACAGGTTGCTGGTGATTCAAGAGTTCACCGGAGTACGGACGGTTTCCAGAGCTGGATGAGAAAACTTGTGACGGTATTGAATGTTGGTGTCTAGTTTCAAGCTGTAAAAAGCATCGGTTGCCACTTTAAGTACCCCACGGGAGGTGCACATAAGTGTGTGCGTCGCAAGCACGCACGCACCCGCACCCACACACATTCGACACCACGAAGCCGTCTAAAAGTAAATCAACTTTTTAGTCTCTTTAGTGTTTGTTTCTTTCAATTTTGTCTTTTCCAGATCGTAGCTGTCTTAGCAAATGTGATGACAATTCGCCATCACTTACTGACAATAATGACGAACATTGGCAATGCATCAACAAGCAGAGAGGCGACAGCCAGAATCCCCAGGCTGCAAATATATTATAACAATTTGCCTTCGACCAGAATGTCTAACCCACTAAGTTTTCTTTTCTCGGATCATTTACTCCTGACTCTTGTTTTGTACTTCTCTCTTCCGTTGAACGAAAGAAAACTAAATTGATGCCTGTTTCCTCTTGCTCGAAATTCCAAAAGGAAATGTATTAAAAGTACACATAAGACATCACATAATTATAAATAATTAAATAAATACAAAAATGACACATATATTTTTATTACGTCTATGACACCGAAATCATCACATTACACACATTATAAACCTTATAAATGTAAACATGTCAACACAGCAATGAATGTAGCAAATGTGCAAATGAAAAGCAGCATTTTGAAGGGGGGAAAAAAGCAAAGAAACATGCAGTTTAAAGGGGGAAAAAAGCAAAGAAACATGCAGTTCTTCACGACAGTAGGCTCTATCCAATCATTAAACCTCTCTTGCATTATTCTCTAGTGCAAAAAGATAAAATCTTGAGAATAAAATCGATTCTTGCCACAGTCCAAGGGAGGAAACTCATCACTTCTTATTTACTCAAATCGACTTTTAGTCTGGCACCCCATTCATATGTCACGTGTTATTGACTTCACAAAAATAATGCATTTTCTACTCTTCAGGTCAGAACGTATTATGTACTTCTCGAGAATTTGTGAATTTATATTTATTATTTCTAAGATGAAATAGAGAATACTGCAAGACGGGGGTAGGGTGGTAAAGATAAAGGTCATCCTCCACTCTTCCTGTCGACCACGAGGCACATTAATTTTGCGATTCCCACCCCACCCCACCCCCTTTTTTGTTTTTGTTTTGTCGAAATAAATATTTACGAATTTAATGACGCATATTTTGTGGCATGAATTTAATGACATACATTTAGTGATGTAAATTTAATGGTATACATTTAGTGACTTATCTTTAGTGACGCACATTTAGTGGCCTATATTTAGTGATGTCCCTTTCGTGGTACATATTTCTTTGGCACTTTAAACCTAGTTCTCGAAACACCGTTTGGTTTCTCCCTTTGTATTTTCTTTTTCTTGGCCTGGGACTTTTTATTTGGGGAACTGCGATTTCTGCAGCTCCGACTAACTCAACCCCACACACGGTCCTTTAATAGCGTTTATAGATTCTGTCAAGATGAATCTTCGGGGACTTTTTGTTGTTGTTTCTCCTCACAAGAATCTTGCGGGATGGGGGGTAACTCCTCCGGACAAATCGCTCTCCTATCTGTTCATCTGAGAAGCACATCATTCACCATTTCCTGACGCTAATGTAAACATTGTTTAGTGCCTTCTGACTCGTAGTTTCTCGTCCACAGCTATTCTGTCTTGTTCGTTTAGTTTTTTCTCACGTGAAACATGACAGTTTCTTGCCCACAACCTGCGAAGTTTTGTTGACGGGGTAGACACAAGATGTTATTTTTTTCCCCACCCACCCTGGGCTCCCAGTAACCGTAAGCTAGCCCTCTGGTGGATACAAAAGAGATAGTTCAGAAGTATGATAAACAAAAATAAAGCTCCAAGTCACCCCGATCCCACTCCTTCCGCGCCCCCCCCCAATACCTTAGAGCAAGGATTAATTAATGAAAGTGAGAAATTAACAACATACAACATGAAAGCGAGTGACGCCAACACGAGTGACGTCAGTATCAGTAATATGTTTAAAGAAGGAAATAAAAATCGGAATGGCGAAGTATTGACATTACGTGTCTTTCGAAAGAAGCCAAGCTGGTACTGAAGCTAAGGAAGCTGTTGGCAGTTACAGTGAAGTGAGCTGTAAATGGTTGAATAAATTGGTGTTTGTCCGGTTGTAATAGCGAGTAGCAGATTTGGAGTTCAATTGAAATATCTCCTAGCTCGTGGTCTGGTCAAGTGTTGCCTTCGCGGCTCAGCGCCACGTCAAAAGTTCAAAATTGACGATAAGGCGCCGATTTGCAGGGAAAAGCACGGAGACTTGGAATCTGCCAGATTGTATGTTCCATAACAGAAACTCTTTCATACATACTATCATATCCATTAACGTTCTAGCGGGATGTATAATTATATTCACAAAAAAATAAGATTAAACGCTGAGAGATAAAATAAACTAAACGCTGCGAGATAAAATAAATTAAACGCTGAAAGATAAAAATAAATTAAACGCTGAGAGATAAAATAAATTAAACACTGAGAGATAAAATAAATTAAACGATGTGTGTGTGTGTGTGTGTGTGTGTGTGTGTGTGTGCGTGGGTGAATTTTTACGTAACTGAGAGACGATTATATACCTTTCAATGTCATGCGGCCAAATTAAGATGGATGACATCTCCTAACACGAATGAAGCGAATTAAACAGAAAATACTTTTGAGAAGACAAAAGCCTGTTTTCTCAATCCGAAAATACACTTTAGACCACAATCCAACCTCCACAGTAGACCGGAAACAGTTGCAAGTGACAAGTGTGATTATGGTGACGTTTGAAAGGATGACATCGACACTATGAAAGGTTGCCAGCCTGCTTCTGACGTCAATATTTCAGAACTCTATACACGAGTTTCAAGTGACTCGTTTAATTGGAGATAAAGGACGACGGACAAGAAAAAGAAAGAAAGAAAAGACAAAGAGAGTTTTTTTGGTTCACATATATATGTGTATATGGTTCTACGACTGAAATTGCAGTTGTACAATATTTCCAGTTTTATTGGCTGCAATGATTCTAGTGAAGACTCGTCAGGGAGATAACACTATTACTATTATAATTTTCTATCAAATAAATACTGACAAACAGAAACTGCGGCTATTATAACCGCTGCGTGTTTGCTCCATAAGGGGAAGGGGGGAAGACCTTACTTCTTGTGTAAGCATATATTTTTTCAAGTCTGCTGAGTAAGCAAATTCCAACCTTTCTTCACCTGATGTCACACATTGCTTAGTCAGTGACGCACACAGCAAGAAAACAAGGCAGGAAAAAAATTATCAACGCAGAACTAACGACCGGAAATCGTCGGGAAACTAGATGTGACCCCAGAGAAGACCACGCCATTGGAATCTAATTGCGGCATTTGACAATCAAACTCTATCTGGCAAAGTCGACTAGAAGACACAATATCCAGGGGAGTAAGTCGGTAAAAAATAAAATATATCCAAGGGAAGAAACCGGTAAAATCAAAATATCCAGGGGAGGAAACCGGAAGACGCACTGCTCGATTTACGTAGTTGTATTCCTGAAGTTTGGACATAGAACACTTGTAGAAAATTACACGAGTTTCTGTCTAGAGTTATGGACCTTTTTGTTTCAAGTAATGGTTATATTATTAGTGCGTGCGTTCGGAAGTACGCACGTTTTGAATGTAGAAAATTAAGACTGCTTCTATGTACACATTTAAATGTAGTTTTAAATTGCTCTTGAGTAAATGTTATGCTCTCTAATTATGAGGTAATGATTATTTGTTTATTACATGATTTTTTTAATAGGAAAAAACGCTGCTTGTAGAGCGTACAAGTCATAAAACTGGAGCAAGAGAAATTTGCAGAAAATTGCGCAATTATTACAACAAAAAAATGCTAGAATTCGAGCGCGTGCATTGCATTAGTTTAAACTTAAGTGGTAGTAGTGGGTAATTATTTGCACTACTTTTCCAAGCTCATAGAGTGGTAAATCATGGCCGATAACTCAACCTTCAGGGTAAGCAAATGGGGCAGGAGCGGGTGAGGAATATTCGAGAAAAATTCAAAAGACTAAGGTAAGATTTGAATTCCTAAGAAAATTCATTCTCTTCTACCACCTTCATCTGACGGCTACCAAAACTTACCAGTGTGAATATTATGCATGAATGATTAAAAATCAATTATTGCAGGGATATAGCAGCTAGAGTACGACAGTCAAGTAACAAAAAATTGCAAATTATTACTCAAGGTCTGCATTGGGTTTCCGGCCTTTCATTGTCTTTGAGCCCCTCACAAGACTGCTCTAGCTAGACAAATCAAAAGTGACCGCTATAGCTGGATGTACCGATAGGCCACTGTTTTAACTGGGCATACTAATAGGTGACTGCTATAGCTGAACATACCAATAGGTCACTGTTTTAACTGGACATACCGAAAGGTGGCCACTATAGCTGGACATACCAATAGGTGAGTTTTAGCTGACATAGCAAAAGGTGACCGTTAAAGATGGATATAGCATAGATAACAGTTACAGCTGGATATACCAATAGGTGACTGTTATAGCTGGACATATCAATAGATGATCATTATAGCTGGACATATCAATAGATGATCAGTATAGCTGGACATATCAATAGATGATTGTTATAGCTGGACATATCAATAGAAGATCTTTATAGCTGTGCAAAGCAATAGGTTAGATCACATAAGAAAATAGCATAACATGTCAGAGATGACCAGTCAGACTGACTTTGGATTTTGACATAAACGCACAAAATTCTAGAATTGAAGTCTTGAATTACACAGCACTGAACAGTATTGCACAGTATTGCACAGGATTCCACAGTGCTGCACAGTATTGCACAGCATTGCACAACATAACACAGCATTGCTCAACATTGCACCACATTACACACTATTACACAGCACTGCACAATATTGCACAGTAATACACAGACACTAAGTTCAGAACGCTGTCTCTGAACTACTCTCATTAGAACAAAGAAACATCGTTTTCAGGTCAATTTCTTTAAAGCATTGTCACTGGAATATTAATAACCAATCCATTTCATTACAACAGACAACGTCATTAAAACAGTCACAAAAACAATGTCAGAACATTATTATTAAAACTGTCATTAGAACACTAATATGTAAACGTCATCAGTAAAACAGTGTTATTAGTACTTTATTATTGAAATAATGCTATTAAATGTCTTCATGAAAACAATGGTATAAAACCCTTACCCCAACCATAACCCTATCTCATTCACTCCGATTGTGCTTCTCATTCTGGGTATTAGATTTTGGGCTGTAGTAAATATTGTATTTTGGATTTAGTGGGCTGCATTATATTGTGTGGTTAGCTTTTTTTGTTTTGCAATGCCTCTCCGAGTGAAATAAAACCACATTTTCTTTCCAGAATTCTCTCTCTTCTTTTATCTCATTGTCTCTCCTTTTCTCTCTATTGCTATCACATTCTCTCTTATCATCCTTATTATTAATCTATCACTTCTTCCATTCCCTTCTTTCATTCATTTATGTCTCCCCATCTCTTCTGTCTCTCTCGATTTTCGGCACGCTGTGTTATGGTTCTTACCTGGCAATAAAAAAAACTTACAAAAAACAAAATTACTTTAAAACAACATATCTAAAAGCTGGCATTTATGTGAGCAAAGCCATGGGCAAAAGATATCAATTAACTAAATGTCACTAAGATAGAAAGTCTGTGATCAGAGATTACCAGCCAGGTGTGAGGTAACGGCGAAGTGTTAAATGTTCAAGGTACACAAATGACAGTTACTTACAGTTTGACAAATCAATGAAGTTTCGGGTTTTTCTTTAAACAAAATTTTCTTCCTAGGACTTTCTCCCAAATGGGTGCATCTAAATGGGGGTATATTCAGCAGAGTTCTGAAGCCATAACACTCACGTGATATCTCAGAGTGAAATTAACTCGGCTCCATTTACAAACACATGCATCACATTGCCATTAAAACTCAGTGGATGATGAGGGAGGTAACTAGGGAATGACGCACACAACGTAATAATGAAATCAGAATAAAATCGACCCTCTGAATTCATCTTGTATTCTTCGGGTTACTTCTTACAATATGAATAAAAATAAATAAGAAAAAAAATAAGTTGCTTTATAGCTCACGTCGCGATGATATTAAACACGAAAACCAACTCTTCTTTACTTAAACGCACTTCACATCAAACTTAAAGCAAACTTTACCCCAGCCACTGGGTTGCACAGTCAACAGACCGGGTGCTTTTGGAAAGCATTTGGCACCATCAAGAAAGGCTGAATTAGTGGGCTGGTACTGCGTTCTTCTACCCCAGGGCTAACTCCACATAGGAAACAAATATTCAATGAAGGTCGATTTCAGACCTGATATCACGTGACTTGTTAAGGCCAGGTTTGCACTTGTCATATCCACCGGACAAAATGACCTCATACGATTTAAAAGAGCACTAGAATTTCCGAACGGACTAGTAACCAGGTGGCTAGCGTATGCTCCTCAACAGGCAAGGTAAGAGAATCCTCTTTGTGGAGTTTCGTTTGACCACTTTATAGGACCTAGTCGATGACGTCATTGATTTGTAGGAGGGCACCCAATCTCGACAAAGTGTAGAACGAATGTGTATCGGCTAGTGTGAACTTCGCATAACCTGCAATTCTACCTTTCACAAACACGTGTGCTTAATAAGCGGAATTTAAAATTAAATCGACCCCAGATCTATAAACATTTTCTTTCACGCTTAGAACGAAGACACTGAAAAGAGTGAGCGTAGAAATTTTCTGGTGTTTGCAATTTTGTAATTAATCAAATACTTCTTTGTTGATATTCGATGTAAATCTGTTTCATGGATAATGTCAAGAAACATACGAATGAAAGCATTTATAGTCGATGTATTTTTTTTAGTCCTCTATAGATCCGAACGATACATTAACTCTTCGTACGCTAATGAAGATTGACGTAGATACAATGTAGCTGCCTTACTTCGACATTTGAGCGCCGTTGAAACATGCCATCGTTCTGAACAATATTTAAAGAATTATCCTCTTTAAAATCATGTATCGTCATCAATTATTGTCAAATGACAAAGGGAGGAAGAATTAACTAAATGACTAATGATAATTCGACTTTTTGACAGCAAGCGCAACGAGTAAGCGTTCATTACAGAGAAATGGTAATTAAATCGATGACGAAAATGTAATGACGTCAATCAGAGAAACAAGGCATTTAGAAGAGAGAGAGAGTTAAATAACTCACTGGTGAATTTTACGATAGGATTTATTCCTATCTCGAAAACATCTGGAAATATTTAAATTAATTCATTTGCTGCTGAAGAGGCACACGTGAAACATTTATTTTGCGAAGCAAGATCTAACAATTACCTGCTCAGGAGAGAAACAGTTAATGAATTCACGCTGATAACACGTCATCAATTCAAAACTACGCTTTCACACTACGAGATTTGTGACAGGGGAAAGAACTCAATATATGCCGGGTTCTAAACATAAGTTATCCTTTGGAATTAGTACTTCTTCAAACTGATTTCAACAACATAATTAATTAATTCACTGGTGCTAAACGACATATCGGCGTCAAACGTCGTGCACGACAAGCAGAGATTTATTAAATTCTTCACGACAAGCAGAGATTTATTAAATTCCTTTAAACTTTAATACTGATTTCTGACATTACATTTTTAATCATATTGCAAACTAACTAGAATAATGAAATTGTTGAGTATAAGAACTATTAGCAATAAATTAAACGACACACTTTTGCACGTCTATAAATAAATATGCACACACGGTCACACTCATTAAAGCACTCACTTGTGAAGGGTTCATATTTTTTTCTTTTATTATTATTCAACCTCTTTCCACGACTTCTATTTTTGATTGTCAGTTGTGATCCAAGGTCTCGGAATCTTACCAAGATTCTGGAAGATACAAGGTTTTACGGAGGATGTGGGCACTTCCGAAGAGCGCTGCTTTGAGTAGTGGAGCGAGTCTGTGGTTTCCAGGGAGTTTATTCAGATAATCATCCAACTCAGATGTTATGTTCCCCAATGCTCCTATCGCTATATGTATTACTTCTGCTTTTACATTATTATTATTATTTTCTTATTTTATCATTTTGTAGCCATGTTCAAATCGATTCAGTGTGTGTGTGTGTGTGTGTGTGTGTGTGTGTGTGTGTGTGTGTGGCGTGTGTGTGTGTGTGTGTGTGTGTGGTGTGTGTGTGTGTGTGTGGTGTGTGTGTGTGTGTGTGTGTGTGTGTGTGTGTGTGTGTGTGTGTGTGTGTGTGTGTGTGTGTGTGTGAAAAGTGGGGCTCAGAGAATAAGGCTGGACCTGATAAACGAAACTGTCGAAACCAAAAAATATTTCCTTTCAGTTGTTCCAAAACTAGATGGGGGGTTTTAATCTGTCCTGCTGTGACGGTGGATATATATATATATATATATATATATATATATATATATATATATATATATATATATATATATATCACTGTCATAATATAATGATAAGCAAAGACAGTTAAACTGTTTTGCAATATCAGTCTTTTCTGCTATGATGTGAAATGGATATGTTGCACTTTGCGATAATATAACATGGTAAACCAAGATTGTTTCACAATAATCTGTGTTGTTGTCACATGCAGGGTATGTTTAATGACCCTGTTGCAGTATTAAGACTCAAAATTATTAAACATGGAATTTATTATATTAGCTCTAATACTGACAACAGCCCGTGTGGCCTAATCTGGAGAAGCATTTACATACGTGACATTACTAATCCAATCCCACATTTACATACGTGACATTATTATTCCAATTCCACATTTACATACGTGACATTACTAATCCAATCCCACATTTACATAAAATCTCAATATTTACAACCATAACCAATGGATGGTTTACATTAAATTCACGTTGAACAGTTACAGGAATCTACAATTTGGTTTTACAGTAATAAACGCATGGAACACTCCACGTGCTTCTCTCAATTCCTTCATCTACATGTATGGCATGAATTATCACTAGCTGGACCACGTAACCTTTTCTGAAAGAGATATGTGTTAGTTTCATAAACAATCATTAATAAAAAAAATATACGATCACTCTAATCAATAATATATAACAATATGTGATTGGGTGGGTTTAATCGATTAGATTCCCAACCCACTAATCTATCTAACTCCACCCGTGACGGGTGTTCGTCAATTGCAGTCGGGGAAAACTTGGTCAAACCTCAGAGACTCGACAAATACTTTACTCTATCAGGTCCCGAGTGTTACCAGTTCCGAAAAATCCCAAACGCTTCTTGCAAGTTCGAACACTTCTAGATATCATTTGGATTCTGGCCCTCACACGTTTCCTTTCGACTTGGAGGGAGGGTAATTTCCAAGATATCCTAGCATATTCTCCACTTGAGTTGTTTACTCCAACTCTGGCACTCACAAAAAAATACCGTCATAAACATCGCCCAAGGTCGGGTCATGTTAACATTGGCAATAAATACATAATTATTAAGTTTAGAAATAAGGAGACACACATTTTCTCCATCACACAAATCATTATTCGAACTCTTTCACGTAACATGACTTACCAAGACACAAATCATTATGCGAAGTCTTTCATGTAACATGAAATATTAAGACACAAACCACTATGTAAACTCATAACAGCTCGCTAAAATATAAATTATTAAGAAACAATATTGCATTGTTAAAATGTTTAAACAAATATCCTTAATGCCCTGTCAAGAGTTTCGTAAATATTTTATACGGCAACAAAGTAATTTTAAATTAATTTTTATACGAGTCTAATTGAAAGTAACCGATCAAGACTTAAATCTTCCATCCTTATTTCAGCTTAAATTTCGTCAATGCGAAAAACTATCATTAGAAAAAAGAAAATAATTTCTTTAGCAATCTTTATTGTGATTAGATTTTTAAAGGGCAAATGTCACCAAGGAAAAAAAGAACACGCAGTTGATCGACGTCAGATTTCATGAGATCGACGCTCTACATTTCCCCCAAGGCCAAGAGGGTGAAGGTCAACAGCCCCCACCAAAATACGAAATTAACTGTCGTCAGATTTCATTAGAACCACGCCCTACGTTATGCCCAAGATCAAGAGGGTGAAGGTCACCAGCCAGAATAAAAAACATAATCATAATATCGTCGTCAGATTTTGTTAGAACCGCGCCCTACATTATAGCCAAGGTCAAGAGGGTGTTGAAGGTGCTATTTGAAAACATGCAAAGCCTTTCCCCGGAGAATAGTATATCGATATTTCTAGAGTTTTGAAGGGACCGTTGTCGGTATCAAATGCTGGACTAAACCAGATATGGACACGAAGCTTTGGAGTGGGGAGTTTTCACCTGTTCATAGCGGTCGTTAAAATTAGATCAGCAGCGATTTTTTTCTTTGTCTATATGCATCAGGTAAATATTTATACAATTTAATAGACATATTTAATATATACAAATACAAACATGCGCTCACGCACGCACACACAAACATATCTGTATATAAAGGTTTAATTGTATCATTTTCCTTGTGCATGCATGGTAATAATAAGGGGAAAATATAATGTGCATTCATTCTTACAGTAATCTGACTTCATTTGTGCGAGAAACTATCTACACATTCAGTACTTCAGTACTAATATCATGTATCGTCAACTGTAAAATACTTCACTCAAACCTATCTACATATACAGTAATAATATCTATATATAAACCTATCTACATATACAGTATTAATATCTAATATATATATAAGTGTAAAACACTTCAGTCAAACCTATTTACACATTCAGTACTAATGTCATGTATCGTCAACTGTAAAATACTTCAGTCAAACCTATGCATCATTTGGAATTCGATCGGAATTCACTCGATATTTTATCCCTTTTGCAAAAGAAAAAATATCTTGATGTTTTTCTTCCTATCCGTCATATAGTTACTGGAAGTGTGTTCGTATCTAAGCCAATATCTGTTTGATAAGACGTAACCTGTTATGACCATTCCATTGCCAGAAAACTGTCTGTGTCCTCATTTCAGGGTCAGAATTTTTTCACCATCTGTCTTAGAAATTTGCCATTGCATAGACTCAAGCACAAAAGGAAGGACATACACGCTTCTAGCACGTTTTTTTTAAATCGTACACAAAATACAAAATACAATCGTAATTTATGAATTACAGATTATTCTCCCAATCCACTATGTTTAAATTCTCATCTGTGTATGAATACCTAAAGAATGTCATATGGGAAATTTTAGCGCAGGAGTCTAAAACTTTTCGACACTAAATACAGTAGCAAGCTATAACCTGAAAGTTTGCTTTAAAAGTTATGATAACTAGGTATTTTTTTTGAAGACCACATAGATTCGGAACTTTTAATGCTTTATGGAGACACATGGAATGTCACATGTAGTTCTTTATGGAGACACATGGAATGTCACATGTAGGAAATAAAATACGTTGTTGAGTAAATTCCAACTGAGCTGCATTACACGTTAATGTAATAAAATATGTCCGAATATCAGTCAAGAGAATATTGATGGCTGGCACTTCAGGTTTTTGGTGCAAATCGTATCCTTCAGGAGGTCGTTCCGCTAGAATCCAGTGAGGGGAATTTTGTCACTCCAAGGCCTACCTCTAACCGTAAAATTCGTGATCATGAAACATTCTTGTTGGTGTTGGCGATGAAACAACGGTAACACAACCAACGTTACCGTGTACAACAAAAATATAAATATGCCCCCCCCCCCACTACGGCACATTTTGTTGTTGTTGTTGTTTTGGGACGGGAGCTTTGATGTTGCCAGGTCCCCCAATGCAGTGGTTGGATTCCCAGTCCCAACAGGGGAGGCAACCTATAACTGATAGTAAAAAAACTGATGAAATGTTTTCTCAGGACTCAAAAGAGAAACTTTGTTTGTATAACCACCACATCACCGCCCCCCCCCCCACAATACACACAACATAAAGAGGTACGCCCTCATTTGGAGGGTGGGTGTCGATGATGGGTGGTCCATTTGAGGTGATCGGATCACCAATGATGGGAGCAAGGTTCCTCCACGGCCAACACACAACTGATAACGTCAAACTGGTAAATGCTCTTGCAGACTTAGAAGGTGAGAGTATATTAACCTAACTACCAGCTCTCATCACTGGGTACAATGTACATTAACCTAACTACCAGCTCTCATCACTGGGTACAATGTACAATTTTTGTACTTTAACCTAACTACCTGCTCTCATCACTGGGTACAATGTATATTAACCTAACTACCCCCGCTCATCACTGGGTACAATGTACATTTCCTTAAAATACACATAAACTCATACCAAGCAATAACACACTTATTTAACCTGACACGTGAACAACAAAACGGCCGGATCACCTGCTCAGCGGTGTTCAATTTTCTCGTCAACAATCTGCAGTGACCTGGTAGACAGTCGTGGACCTAGGACAGGACAATTCCCCTTTGTTCTGACACGTGGAACTAGGTCCCAGATCAAATCAGCGGCGCGAGTGATGTTTCAATTTCCTGCTACTGCATGCTATCGCCACGACTGTATCAAGGAACGTTCTTTGTTTAAAGCTTCAAACGATAGCATTTTCATCGGTCTCCTTGTAACAATTACAAGGCTGTCCTAGATGTTGTAATACTATTTTGAAAAATAAATGCACACGCCTATGTACCTAAAGAAAATCTGACTGGAATTAGCGCGCTGTTTGAAGCAAAAATTTATTTACTGGGTCGGAAGTGACCACATGAGGTATTTTGCTTAACAGGAACCTTGGAATCACAGCAAGATCGTTATCATGCTGCACGGAACTGGATCGTGAGATAACTTAGCAATTTAATTCTAGTCATAATATAATGACAACAATCCGGAAAACCCAAGACTATCGGAATGGATTAGATTGAAGGCTTTCCGGATGAAAGATCCGTTATTGTGTATATAGGTTACACCTTCTTTAAAACATCGGTTTTTGAGATTTTTTTCTGCTTTCTCTTTCTGCACAGATCTATGGGAACGTCTACCTTATATCAGGCAGGATCCATAACGTCTAATGGGCGTGCGTGTTAAAGCCCTAATGTACGACATATATGCTATTTGATTTGTTTTGTTGTTTTGTGCCTGCACATCAAACGAATAACTTGGCAGAAGTATTATGTTGAATGCAAGATTCCTCACTGTGACCATCACAGGCCTGGCTTATTGATCGTGCATTAAAACATTATCTTTTTTTTTTTAATGAGCTCACGAATTGAGAAAGGTCGAGTGGTCCCTGTAGCTCCCTCCCAGTCTTCCTCCCACCCTCCGGAATTGCTTGCAAAGGTCTCTTAGGTAAGCATAGATCTAAGCAGGCAGAGTATTCGAGGGGAAGATGGTATTTTTTTCTCTCTGCGTCTGGCTGTTGTTTTATATAAAAAGAATTGTAATTTTTCTTGTTCAGTTTTATTTTTGTTTTATTTTGTGTATTTAATGTGCTGTTTTATCTTATTTTCGTTTTTTTTTTAATTTAAAAAGGCATTTGTTTCTATTTTGGTTTTGCTTCTACTAGGAGTTGACAATGTGGGCACGTTATCTGGCTGTGAATTTTCTCTCCAAGAAAAATATTACCAAACATTGCTAGATTTTTGTTGTTGATGCATTTGCGATGAATTAGCACCTGGTTTGCTGTGACAACTCTGTACTTCCCGAAGACTGACAGACGAAATAGGTTACACTACTAATGACATAAGTTATTTGTACACTTTCAATGAGATAAGATACTGTTAATACACTTCCAGTGAGACAACATACTATTAGTACACTTCCAGTGAGATAATATACTATTAATACACTTCCAGTGAGATAAGATACAATTAATACACTTCCAGTGAGATAAGATACTAATAATACACTTCCAGTGAGACAACATACTATTAGTACACTTCCAATGACACAAGATAAATTAATTGTGTCACAGCGGTCTTATTTAATGACCCTGTAGCAGTATTGAGACTCATAATTATTAATAATGAAATGTACTGCATTAACTCTAATACTGACAACAGCCCTGTAGCCTAATTGGCTCTTCAATCTCTATATTAGACCCATTTGTTTGGACCTCAGTCTTCTGACATGTAGATTAGTTGACGAGCCTTGAGTTGGCAACATTATCTCTCCTATTGATTAATTATAACATTTATAACATTCACATATTTCTGGCTCAAAACCCCAAGTCAGCTCCTCTTGGTCACTCTAACAAATTAACCAAAATGTGGGTTTAAGACAACACGAAAAAAATGAAGATTTAATAATAACAATAACAAAGTGAACAATAGAATTCAATTTCTGAAAACACCTGTAAAACAAGACAATCTATTAATGTTTGCTCTATTATTGTTCATCTGGTCAATTGTGGATTGTGCAGCTCTCAAGGTAACCTAATTCTGCCATTGTGTCAATTGAGATAAATCCACTGTGTCTCTTGTACAATGCCTCTTGCCCGTGTTGATGACGTCTCAGACCACTTGATGACATCAACTTGTGGAAGGGATAAGGTTTGCATTTCAGAGTGAATACGAGGCCCAATTTCACAGAAAATCACCTGATGATAAGAAAATGCCAGCTGCAAAGATAATCATATCTCTCTTTTTGCATCTGATAGTTACAAAACTACATTAAAGCTTTGTGGCAACAGCAATAGATGACTCTTATAATTTTACCTTATTAAACATTACGCTCTAACTTATAACTTACAATTTATATTTACAAATGTGACAATAATATTCCAATTTCCATATTTTCATGAATCTTAACAGTTACCACAATAACCAATGAATGGTTTACATTAAATTCACATTGAATGATCATCTCAATTTTTTAATTTAGTTTCACTTGCTACAAATCGTTTTACAATACATAAAGCATAGTGCACAATATTTGCTTGTCTCGCTTTTGTCATGAATTATTACTAAAGTCACAGAATATCTTTCTGAAAGGGAAATGGATTAGTTTCATATAAGAATCATTACTAAGAATATACAACCATCCTACACAACATTTTAATCAATAACGCGCAAAGCCTTTTCTTCTCTAAGCACATTTCAGATTTCAACCCTTTATTAATGGTATGTGAACAGTGCGTGAGAATATGCGGGTTTAGCGACAATTTATATATGAACGACTCTGAATCAAACTGCATGTTCTCTCACGTCATTGATCGGAATGCAAATGTCCATTTAAGGGCGTCCCATATCTTGTCGACATACACCCACTCTTACTGTCACCCTCTTTACATCTCAAATGCCCACCATGATCAATGAACTTGACCTAAATCCTTTACTGCACGTCGCATAGGTAGGTATGCCATTTTACATAATCGGCCACAAGGAGGTCTGCAGTAACTAGTAATTATCAATACTAATTATTAAGGAGCAATAAATATAATTGAAAACAAGGGCCATAATTTGCCCATGGTCCAATCGTCACATATTGCCTATGTGATTTTGGGGAGTGATTTTTAAAAAAATAAATAAAATAATTATTGCCGTGTGCGCGTAATATCGGTATATTTCATTCATATCACAGTTTTAAATCAGACAGATTGTTATAATTAACAGTTTTTGTTCGAGTGTTGTGAATTAGACAGATTCTTATAATTAACAGTTTTCGTTCGTGTGTTGTGAATCAGACATATTGTTATAATTAACAGTTTTTCACTCGTGCATATTAACTCTTTCTTTCTTGTTTTCTTTTCACGAACGCATCACTCAATCATTTTAGTGAAAAACAATAAATGTTACAAATGCCAGTTGTCTTACAGATTCAAATGCTATATTGTATAGAATTGTAACTATAAGGTGACTTAGAGAGATCCATTTAGATCTCATTGTTCTTTCCCGAAATGAAGCTGATGTCACTAAAATATCACGTGACTCCGAGAGATCCATTTAGATATCATTGTTCTTTCCCCGAAATGAAGCTGACGTCACTAAGATTATTAGAATATATCATGACGTAGCAAGTATTGAAAATGGTGACAATTACTGGCTAGTAAAACAAAACAAAACAAACAAACAAAAAAAAAAACAGCTAACAAGGCATGACCGTCACTGCCCAGAATGTAGTGGTCTAACAGCACTAGCCCGTGCGTAAATTTGGCCCCATTTGCTTGATGAACTCGACAGCCACTCTTAAGACAAAGCTGACAACGTGCTATGTAAGGCTATGAAGAACAGTAACCTCCCCTTCCGTGTTGCGATCAATTTCACTTAGGTGTTTGTGGCACCGTTTAAAATAAATAAATAAATACGAATTCTTGTCACGCGCTCTCAAGAATTATCTGCTTCTTACATTTCGCCGTGACGCGCTAATTCCTGCTGACGTCACGTCTACTGGACTACGGGTCTTCTGTACATCCGCCTAAATCATTATTATGCTCAGTCCGCCCCGGCGAGAAAGGATTAATTATTTTATTTAATAATAGCATCCTCAAATTCCCGACTTACAGGCCAGCTACAGGTAGCGGCGGAAACCTCGTCCTATGACTAAGTCTCTTGTGGTTCCGACCTCCCGCCCCCTAATTAGGCAATTTACTTTGGAAGATAAACAATTTACTTTGAAGATAAACAATTTACTTTGAAGATAAACAATTTACTTTGGAAGATAAACAATTTACTTTGAAGATAAACAATTTACTTTGGAAGATAAACAATTTACTTTGAAGATAAACAATTTACTTTGGAAGATAAACAATTTACTTTGGAAGATAAACAATTTACTTTGAAGATAAACAATTTACTTTGGAAGATAAACAGCTAAGACTAAGCTATAGACATAAAAGACGAGCAAGTCACGTGAACTCCACAACACGAAACACAGTTACAGAACAGAGCGTAATTACAAAATTTTTAAATTCATCAGTTCAGTTAAATACAAAAAGTGCTAACGTACTACGTCAAAGCAATTAAGAATGTAACAAATGCTTAATTACAAAAAGTAAACTGGTAATTATTCGCATTTGTGAAATTCAAAGATCTACCACCCACTCTTAGTTTTTAACCTTGCTGCTCTCAACATTCATGCACAAAAAAGTACGAGAATGGCCCTCTGTCCCGGGGCGTACCCAAATAATACAGTTAGAGGTCAAGTACTACAAAGGAAATTATTATCCCGCTCATCCAATAGGAATCCTCTTGGCTTCACACGTGTGGGGAAAGAAACAAATCTGGTCAGTTCCTGTTCTTTGTACCCAGTAATAAAATAAAATATACCCCAGCGAATTTACAGCTGGGTACAGAACTCCATCTATAGAAAAATGCACTCCTAATGTGGATGTATATTATGATATTATGTAAATGATGGATTGTGTAAATTTGTGTAAAATGCGTGTGACTTAAAACTGCTTTGTGGCTCTTCTAAGACATATGAAACCTTTATGATGCTAGTTGAAGTGAATCAAAATAAAAATTTGCTATGCTCATAAGAACATATATTGTTTTCACACTCTATCACACAGAGATACATATACACATGCACACACACACACACACACACATACACACACACACACACACACACACACACACACACACACATATATATACATACACACGCAAAGAGACAGAAACGCATGTACAGCTACAATAAAAACCAATACAAAACACAAAGATGCCACAGTCAGTCAGGCGAATGTGTCGATATCTGAATTTGTAGCAGACCGCTAGATGTACATGTCAAAGGTAATAGCACCTTTAAATCCCAATGTGTCAATATCTGTACTTGAGGCAAAGCGCTAGACATAAATGTCAAAGGTAATAGCATCTTTAAATCGCAATGTGTTAAAATTTGAACTTGTAGCTGAACGTTAGATATACGTGTCAACGGTAATAGCATCTTTAAATTCCAATGAGTCAATTCTGCATGATTTACTAATTTTATTTTTGAAGAAATGTACTGATTTATTTATTTTTCTTACATTGCTAGCCAATCTTAGAATCTCCAACCGTTGTGCAAAGAATTTTGTAAAATACACCAGTGCTGGCAATCAGACAGGCATGCTCAAGTGAGCTAAAGAAAATTCCAGTTCAGCGACAGCAATCGAATTTGAATAATAAAAAACGCAAAAGAAACATAAAAAGGCCTCTTGTCCATCACTCTTAAAAAACGAAAAACTACCCTTAATTTAACTTGCTTCCATTCGGCTGCATGTTTAAGGAGTTAATATCGTTTATACCATTGTGGAACAAATGCTTATTCCATGTCATGCAAAGAAAGTAAATAAATACGAAAGAAAATTTAATAAAAGAGCTGTAATATTTCTTTTTTTTAAAAAGGGAATTAAGGAAGTGATAATAGAGGAATAGATTTAACAGAGGACAAAAGAGTGTGACAAAATGTTGAACCTCGTGTGCGCTGAAATTAGAATGAAAACAGGTACGTAACGTTATTCTTTTGAATTTTAAGAATGCAATAAAATGTGAACTTTATATTTTTCCACCTGAAAGAGCAAATCTAATAACTCTCTTCAATCTCTGTTCAATTTCAAAACAGACCCACGCTAATTGTGAATTCAAATGTTTCGAAAACTGCCACTGTTATTTTTTCTCTCCATATATTTTGGCTGTGTTGTGCGTGTACATGAACAACGTTAATATGCACTGAGGTGATAACACTAAATAGAAGATCACAATCTGTCACCATAATCACCAGCTACCACACCCACTACTAACGTCGTCATCGTCACCAGATAACCACCACCACCACCATCATCGTTGTCGCCGTCGTCTTTTTCATCATCATTGTCGTATTGCCATTGTGTAAGCACCGACAGAAGCAATTAACAGCATTTTCAAAACCACCATAAACAGCACCATAATCATGAATGTCATCATCGTCATTAACATGCTCAATAACATCACGAACGTTTAATCGCATCAACAGTGTAATCAGCCGATAAATAATCATATCGTTATTTTCTTTAATGACGGCATGAAGTCGCCATTCATCAAGACAACCTGTCATTACCACACTTTGTAAAATCAGTATTTAGAAAGCAGCACTTTCCAAAGACAGATGCGGGGTTCGAATCTCAAAGATGTTGGGTTCTAGAACGAATGTATCTAGCCGTCATTGAATTTGTAGAGTAATAAAAATAAAACAAAAAGAAAATGACTCCATTTATTGTTTTTTCTTTAAGAAATCCCATTAATTATTTATATGCACTAGTCGAGGCGATGCGTACATAACAACGAAATCCTGCAATATGTTTTTAATTATATTGTTTATTGTAACAGTATAATATTAAACGAGTCGAAGTGATAACTACAATCTCTCTACACCTCAGATTCTTTTGGAAAAGCCAAACCGGCCAGTCAAACAGACACCTTCACAAGATATGAAGAACATTTTATTTGGCTGAGAAATATAACCGCGTCCGTAATGAAAACTTCAAATAATCGTATTTCTGATTTGAAGATTAATGACTTTATTTATTTTTTTATACGAAGGGTGGTGTTCACGAAATCGTTTATTACTATTCCAGTCTCCGCCACCCAATGACCTAATCTGCTCATAGTAATGAGGTGAACAATGCAATCTTTTCTCCAATCTTGTTAACCATTTAGCTCCCAACTATTATTTGTCAGAAATATTGTTAACCCTTTAACTTTCAATTATTATTTGTCATGAATGATATAACCTTTCCCCCTTATCACTGTACGAAATAAATTCGAAACCTAAACATTTCTTTTTGCCAAGCAAGTTCGAACAGCATCCATTTCTGGTTACCCTCACCACCTCGACTTCTATCCATACGTTATCCAGGAGATTGTGGCTCTTCCACCTTGCCACCATGTTACTACTTATCTCCCTTTGCAAGCGTTAGATACCACAACGACCACAAGAGAGTGGTGGGAGTGAATGCATCGGATGTAATTTCCTATATTTTTTAAATTACGATGTCCTCCCTGATCACCATGACAACTCATTAGCAAATAAAAGTAGTTCATCATTAAAAAGAAAGAGAGAAAACAATCAAAGAAAATCCCAGAAGATATTCTCGAACAAAATGCTAAGCTGTAAAGAAAACGACGAGAAAATGAAAAAGCAAAACACATTCCGAAAACGAATTCTTTCTTTTGAAAAAAAAATACAACAACATTCAGGGTGATCTAAATCAAACTACGAGATGGAAACGGGCAAATTGAAAGAAAAAAGTAGCAAATAAACATAAATAAATGAGAGATTAAGAAACAACGTGCCGAAAATGAGAAAGAAACGTTCGAATAAAGCTTAGACAGTTTGAATTATTGGTGAGTGGATAGGGAAATGGACAAGCTTGATTGTAAGTGAATGGGCTGGGCGAGATGTGTGTTGGGTGGCTTTTGAAATTGAATGGGTTCGCTGAAATATTTATCAGGTGGATCGGAATTGAACAGACTATCTAAGCTGTGTATGAGGTTGCCTGAAAATGAATGGACTGGTTGAAATGTGTGTAAGGTGGCTTAACTAACAATAAATGTGTTTCATGTGACTTGAAATTGAATGGACTGGTTTAAATGTGTTTCAGGTGGCTTGAAAATGAATGGGTTGGTTGAAATGTGGTTCAGGTGGCTTAACAATGATTGGACTGGTTGAAATAAATGTGTTTCAGGTGACTTGAAAATGAATGGACTGGTTGAAATGTGTGTAAGGTGGCTTAACAATGACTGGACTGTTTGAAATAAATGTGTTTCAGGTGACTTGAAATTGAATGGACTGGTTGAAATGTGTTTCAGGTGGCTTGAAAATGAATGGATTGGTTGAAATGTGTTCAGGTGTCCTGATAATAAATGGACTGGTTAAGGTGAGCATGAAGGAGATTAAGATGTGTATTTGGATGGATTGAAAATGAATACAATGTGGAATGGGTTTGGAAGAATAGAACGATACAATAGAATTTGTTCTGAGATGAATTTCTGACCAATATTTCTTCTTAGGTGCGCGGCCGCACAGCTCATTAGAAAATGCCGCGCAGCAGTTCCAAAATTCCGCGCACAAGTTTTGATAGCAAGCTCAAACAAACAGACAATTCCGCGCACACAGGAAAAAGTTCCGCGCACACAAGAAAAAGTTCCGTGCGCTTAGGAAAAAGTTCCGCGCACACAGGAAAAATATTAAAGGGAACGTTGATTGTGACGACAGTATAAGAATGACAGGTCACGACAGTGAATGAGCACGAGTGTGTGGGAACACAAACAAACAAACAAACAAACAAACAAAATGAAACAATTATATAAATAACAAACGTGTACGTAAAATAAACTCAGCGTTCGAATATAAACACGCATGCAATTCAGAAAAAGTATCTCTCCCGCTAGACTTTTAATTTGAATAAGGTTCTAAAGAGAATTTATATTGTACAAGTAAATCAGGTTATAAAGAGAATTTATATTCTGGGTCAACCGTCAGGTTATTGAGAAAGAAGCACGCAATACCTAACTGAACCCGAGTTCATGAACTTTGTGTTCTTGTGGAGAATATCTTTTTAACTGGAATATATACAACATTTATTTCGAAATTGATTCGGGTCTTGCTTGAAGTGGAAATTACACACGCATATTTTGTTATTATTTAAGGACAACTTTAAATGAAGATGGACTAGTATATTTACCTGGTCATTGGGACGCCTTCTTAAAAACACATATGAATGCAAAACACACTTATATCGTAGTAAAGAATGTTTCTGCCTAATCAATGGAGGGCATGGCTATGACATCTGAACTAGAAATGCTTTTTGACAATCAGTGTCAGCAAACACTGTATGAATGGCAATGGTATCGGAGCTTGAAATTAATATTACTTATCTTCTTTAAAATAGTCCGGCTGTCTAAAGAAAGTACATAACCTAGAAACCGAAAATACTGATATGAGTATTGATTTTTAAAAAAAGTAGAAAGATAAAAATAATTTGGTGGGCAAATCGCTGCTGATTTAACGAGTTGAAAATCTTCCTGATTTACTCACCGCTTGCCTCACTAAATACTCTCAGCCTGACCATCGTATTTTATTATTTATATACTGTTCAATTCTTTGTCATTTAAATAGAGTAATAAATAAAATTAAAAAAAAATATTAATTTAGAGATGGATGGGCGGACGGATGGGCGGATGGATAGATAGATAGATAGACAGATAGATAGATAGATGGATGGATGGATAGATAGATAGATAGATAGAGAGATAGATAGATAGATAGATAGATAGATAGATAGATAGATAGATAGATAGATAGATAGATAGATAGATAGATAGATAGATAGGCTAACTGAACACTAGCTAATGACGACTGAGGAATTAAAGTCAACATAATTAAAACAGCTCTGAGGTTGTTTTCAGGTACGTTGACTTTAATATAAATATATTTAAGCCGCTTAAGCCAAGCGAAATTTCCGAATAATTAATTCAAGAAAAGTAAATAATTCCAAATCATCAAACAGTCACAAATGGCATAAAGTTCCTAAGCAATGCGCGTCATCAAATATATGGTGGGTAAGCAACTGTGATGTTAGCCGCTGAGCAAAGCCCCGAAAAATCTGGTGGTTAAGCAACTGTGATGCTAGCTGCTGAGCATAGCCCCGAAATGTCTGCGAGAAATGCGCTCCGTTAAAAAGTCAAAACATTTGTTGTTTAGCTCTCGAAGTGTACCGATGACTTTGACGAAAGGTGATTAAACAAAATCATGCTTCTCGCGTGTCATTAATTTTCCAGTCTTAGTTCTCTGCCCTTTCGAATGCAAGCATAACGGCACACTAAATGCACTGGGGCCTTGTGTACGTCAAACAATATTTTATGCTTTTATTTCAGGTCTGAGAATTCTAACATTCGTGAATGACAGTTACACGAAATATAATAGAGTTGCTTCATGGGAGTTCGCAGCAAATAGAAACAGTGATTGACGGATTTCTGCTAGCAGTCAACTTACAGCATTCATTCATTCCGCATTTGAGTGCACGTACACCAGGAATATTTTCTGTGCAAAGACAGATCAAAGTCATATGATAGGAGAGAGAGAGAGAGAGAGAGAGAGAGAGAGAGAGAGAGAGAGAGAGAGAGAGAGAGAGAGAGAGAGTTGTGGTTGTGACGCTGGAAGGGATATACAGACAAAAGTGAAAGACATCAAATGAAAGAATCCAAAGATGGACAGAAAAAAATTATAACTTGACACGAATACTATGAACTGTTCTATTTGTTCAGAGCCCCCATGACACCATATCTAAAAGTGACGTCATCACAAATAAGTATAACAAAATAACGTCCTATATATATATATATATCAGTAACGGCTCAGTTACGGGAAACAAATCACAAACATATAAATTAAAAATATGAATAGGGAACAGTTTTCATTTTTCGGATTAGAGAAGAAGATGATTAGATGAAAGAAATAGTCATGAACACTTTCAGTCGGCTTCTTAATATATATATATATAAAAAAAGGTCTTTGTAATGCAGTCAGTTGGAAATTACAAATATCTCTGTTCACTCCTTGTCTAAATCTGTTTACAAAGTCCTCCTACTCGTTATAAAATTCATCAATATTCGAGTGAGACCCTAGAAATGGTTGGCACCTATCTGAAATCTCCAAGTCTGGAGAACATGGACGTGACGGGAACTATTTTGACAGGATTCTCTACTTCTAATTAAGGAGCAGACCTAAGTTTCCCGTTTCCCGTTCACAATATAACTGCATTCTACATGAACACAAGTATTACATATCAATAGTAAAAAACATGAAATAAATCTAAATCCCTTTTCTCTCTCAACAAGTCAGTTTAACTTACATCAAGCTAACAACTACCTTTCAAAGCTGGACTTCTTTCTCATTAAATTCAAAAGTGATCAGAGAGTAGAATTTTCTACAGCAAATGAATTCGTTAATTTCAGTCAATTGGCTGGTCTCACTCTCATAAATCATGATCATTGGATATTAAAAAAAACTACTCACTCAGCTTGCATTACGTCAGCTATCTAGAATATTCTTGCCTCGAGCTGCTTACTTCAACTCAGACATTTTCAAAAAATTAACACCATATGTAGTGTCCAAGGTCGGATTGTTCTGATAGTTTAGCAATTTATATAACAATTTAAATTTTAAAAAGGGAGTGACACATTTACTCTGTCACAAACTTAATTTGAAAGAAAGTGAATAAAGAAGTTTCAAACAAAATAAATTACAGGAATTTATTAAAGAAATGTTCTCTCTCTCTTATATCTTAAAAAATAACTTTAAAAAAGTATTTAGAAACATTTAAAAAGTAGAATACAGACAAAATTATTTACAAAAAGCTAAACAGGACCTCTAAACTTGTATACATATATTGAAACTACCGAAATGCTAAAGCCTAAGGTGTATATCTCTCTGTCCTCATTGCAGGTACTATGGGGCACGAAACGTGAGGACAATCGAAATACTTTGAAAATATCTGTAGGTATCTATGGACATATGACAAAGAATTTTGTGACTGGTGGTGATGGGGAAAGAGAGAAAAGTCTGGGGTGCTTTCCATCTCAGCAGAGCGAAGACAAAAGAGGGCGGCTTCAAGACCTCAAAATTATGCGTATTGCGTGTGCGCAGTGCTGAGTACGCACAAATTAATAATTGATAATTTCAAGCACTGCACGTGAGATGCGAAAAACGAAGCCCACGCACACCGTTCTTTTAAGAAATCTGTTGCAAATGATTCTGTTATTCAGCAAACAAAACTGCATTTCCTGCGAAAATCTAAAACAGCATTAACGTGTTATGAGGAAAACTCCAATAAAGATACTTTTCCAGTTTGCCTCCAAAGAGTCTTCATGAATGACAATGAGATTAAATCTTTACCAGCACACAGTCTGGAACTCAAGATGTCCTACGAATCGAGAAAAGTCTACATTTTTCTGTACAAAGCAAGCAATTTTCTCGTGATGTTCGTGCATAATGATCGCCATGCATTGCTGCTGACGTGCCGGCCAGCAAAGAATGATCGGTATTTACTAAAATACACGACTTTCGTCGCAGATGTTTTCCTGTCATAAATACAAATACGTTTAATGGATGTCTGGGCATTGTATGAATATAATAAAGGCCGACAGTACTCTATGGAGACATAATCGAACCACCCCACGCCTTCCCTAGTGATTTTATATCTATGACCGCTTTTTGTTCTAGAGTAAAAGTTTTCCCCTGAGAAAGCGGTCAAAGGTATTTTTCGCCTAGCCTCTATTTTCTGCTGTTAATTATAGACTATCAGTTTTTTTGCTGGTTTGTTTACCAAAATTTAAAGACAGGCATAACTCCTCTTCAGTTCAAAGTGACTGTATTGGTCCTTAGCTTTAGTGAAAGACCGTTTAAACTGATAAGCTCTAGCCTCAGTAACAAACACATTCATTTATCTTTGGCTTGATTTATGAGTTAATGCAGGTCAAATGCTGACAATGTGCCCTGAAAATTTGAAGATGGTATCAACATACCTGCTGCTGTCTCGAGGTGCTGAATATTGGAAAATGTTATCTGTTTCGTCCATGTAATATTAAAATTTTAAATTCACTGGGAGATTGTTTATTTGTTTTGAAAAAAATGTTATATTGATGTTTATTTGAGATAACGAATTTCAACAAATATATTTCACAAGTGATTGTTTTACTGTTTGCGTTTGTTTTGTAAATCCATTAACAAACTAATATTTGTATATAGTATTTTGTAGTTCATTCTGAGAGGAAGGGCTTATTATACTTCCCACAAACTTTTTTGCAGATATTGTAGTAGCTCTCATTCTGGCAGTAGACAGGATCATTTAATTCTCCTCGACTAAATTGTATTTATAAAAGTACACACAGTGTATAATCCATTCTCCCACCCATCCCACTGTCAGCTTACAATCACCTGCAATAGCATCCATCAGCCCAATACACACACAGGGTAAAATAAACACAGCATATCAAACAATTTTAAATATTAGCACATTACATGTGTGCAGCTTAGTTCAAATATTTGTAGAAATAAAAGTCAACTCATATAGTACATCTCTACATAAACACAAGTATAATATAGCAATAGCAATAATGCATGAAATATTTCTAAGTCCATTCTCTCTCAATCAGTCATTTTTAACTCACCATCAAGCTAATGACTGCCTTTCAAAGCCGGGCTTCTTCCAAAGTCCATTCTCTCTCAATCAGTCATTTTTAACTCACCATCAAGCTAATGACTGCCTTTCAAAGCCGGACTTCTTCCAAAGTCCATTCTCTCTCAATCAGTCATTTTTAACTCACCATCAAGCTAATGACTGCCTTTCAAAGCCGGACTTCTTCCTTCCACTTGAAATTCAAAAGTGATCAGAGAGTGGAATTTTCTACAGCAAGTGAATTCTTTAATCTCAGCCAATTGTCTGATCTCATTCGCGTAAATCATGATTACTGGATAAAAGAAAACTACTCACTCAGTTTGTATTACGTCAGCAATCTAGAATATTCTTGCATGGAGCTGTTTACTTCAACTCAGACACTTTCAAAAATAATACCATTAAGAGCGCCCAAGGTCAGGTTACTCTGACAATTTAGTAATTTATATAAAAATATAAAGTTAAAATAGGGAGTGGCAAATTTACTCTGTCATATGCTGAATGAAAAAGTCTTCACTTGATGCATATTTACCCTCTGTTTACATAATATGGTAGCATGAATGTCATTTCAAGAATGTTCTTTACATTAATTTGTTTACGTACAGCAAAACTTGTTCATTATTATCTGTGAATGTAGTACATTAATATTGTAAAACTATATCCTTAGTTGATATATTCAGCTGTTTGTAGAAAGTCGTAAATACACGTGCGTATTTCAGAAAGTCGTGAATTTACGTGTTCACTCTGAAAAGTGAATACGCGTGTGTGCTCTGGAAAGTGAATACATGAACATGCTCTGGAAAGTGAATACATGAACATGCTCTGGAAAGTGAATACAAATGCGTACGTGCTCTGGAAAGTGAATACGCCTGCGTACTCTGGAAAGTCACGAACACACATACAGCCATCGAGTGTCAAGTGCGTTCTCCGGAAAGTCGTGACCGCAAAAGCATATTCAGAAAAGTCATGACTACACCAGCCTACTCCGGAAAGTCGTGACTGCAAAAGCATATTCAGAAAAGTCATGACTACACCAG
The DNA here is from genome assembly GCA_028829895.1 of Sinotaia quadrata. Classification (NCBI taxonomy): domain Eukaryota; kingdom Metazoa; phylum Mollusca; class Gastropoda; order Architaenioglossa; family Viviparidae; genus Sinotaia; species Sinotaia quadrata. The sequence goes on from CM054179.1 coordinate 93,663,291, forward strand.
CCTACTCCGGAAAGTCGTGACTGCAAAAGCATATTCAGAAAAGTCGTGACTATGCCACCCTACTCCGGAAAGTTGTGACTGCACGCAGAGTCCGTTTTGTCTATATTGATCTCCAACACGCTTATACTATACGAACGAAGTTCAAACCCTCCGAGGACCACTACAATAACACTTACTTCCCCTTGGAGAAAAGCGGTACGTTAATGTATTTCTAAGCGACATCACTTATGGGAAAGTTGTTTTTGGTCTTTCTTCTGACAAACAAGTGTGGTGCGTGGAATTACAGTCAGTTTTAAAGAGAAAGTGGGGAGGCAAAATTCTGGTTAAGGTGTTGGAACAGGAAGCAGGGAAATCACTCCCCCCCCACCCCCACACGGCGGTTTCCAGTTTTAAAAGACACGTATTATTTGTGGAAATAAGGAGATATTTTAACAACTAATGACCTTTTTCTCCTTTCCCCATGATGCACAAGCAAGATACCGATAACTCTAGCAAACCAGTGGAGGAAAATAATCTTATTCTATTTAAAGTACGAAAATTGAAATCGAAACCCCAAACAAAAAACACAATCGGAAACAGCATCAGTAAAGTGAAAAATAAGATGTATTTTCCATCTCCATTTCGGAGCTGAGATTGTCCAGTCGTTTGTACTGGACAAGAAATCGTTCTATTTATAATTTGGTAGTTTTACAATTGTCCAACTATGCGTTATATCCGGACCCCAAATCGTTCTATATATATATTTTGAGGATTTACAATCGTCTACTGATACTTATTATTTGGCCAGAAATCTGCATATGCTATAATTCGGGAGATTTACAATTATCCAGCCATATGTAATAATTGGACCAGAACTCAGCCTATGTTATAAAACTGTAGAATTAAAAACACATCGTATCAGTTAAGATCGGTAAGTACCTGAAAATTAAATTACCATGATGCTTCGGTTGAAAAAAAGTACAATGATTATGATCGCGGCAGGACTTGAACCCTTATCCATCAAAATCGAGTCCTATCCCTAGATATTGCACTGCTGCACTGTTGCGTCATCAAGGTGTAAAGAGAATGATGACAGCGGAAAAGCTGAGTCATCGCTGTAGGGAGCGGGTTTATTTTGTAACTCTACTCATCTGGACATAGCTTATTGTTCTTCCAACCTGGGAATTTTTACCAATACAGAAACAGACCTGCATGGATCAGAGACAATAAGTTCACTGGATTATTTTTGACAATCACATGAAAAGTGGCCATGTGATCTATGACGGGAAACTTTTTACCCCACCCCCCCCCCGCATAATTCGTGGGCTTCCTTGTGCTCCGGTTGACCGATACGTCACAAGAGTGTTTTGTCTTTTTTCGTGACAGCGGTCTGTAAGATTAATGTGACATAATAAGACCAACTGAGTACTTCACACTGGCTACTGTAAAACTGATGTGACATTATAAGACCAACTGCGTATTGTCACCCTAGCTGGGCACTGTAAAACACATGTGACATTAGAAGAAAATCTGAGTATTTTCACACTAGCTGGGCATTGTAAGACTAATATGACATTATAAGACCAACTGAGTACTGCCACACTAGCTGGGCATTGTAAAACTGAGATGAAATTATAAGACAAACTCAGAACTATCACACTAGCTGGGCACTGTAAAGGTGATGCTGTCACACAAGCTGGGCACTTTGAGTCGGAAGTGACATTATAAGACCAACTTAATACTGTTACACTATATGGGCGCTGTAATACTGTTTTTTTCTTCTTCTATGAATGGAATGATATGCAAAGAATGTGGTATTTTTTGTGGGACTAGCTTGACAATATTAAATATGTAAAATAATAAACCATGTATAAAACTGGTTTGTTAAGACTGGTATAAATAGGATTGAATGTGTTTAGCGTGACATTATGAGATAAACTGTGTAATAATAATTTCGATGATGTTGTGATAAAAATAGTGTAGTATAATGAGAAGGCGTTGTGGTATTGTAGTTGTATTATAAAACTGTTATATAATTTACAAGTGGTATTATCTAACTAGTTTATAAAACTTGGAGCAGTGTCATGAGAATCCTCTTATGTTTACAGTGAAGTTAAATAGTATTATAGTTTATATGACTGATTCGGTTTAATAATGTTGGCGTTGTATTATAAAACTATATATTACTGTTGAGATTTATAAAACTAACATTATATAACAATGGAGCAATTCTAAGAGAAAGGATTTATAAAACTGCTATAATTCTTCTACTGATATTTTAGAGCACTATAAGATCAAATTTATAAAACATGCATGACACTAGAACTGGTATGGAAGTAATACGACTTGTGATGCTGTATAATACTAGAGTTATGTAGCATACTTCGCTTGATACTTTTAAAGATTGTGTTAGTGCCAGGACACACAAACTGGTATAGAAGTATACGACTTGTGATGCTGTATAATATTAGAGTTATGTAGCATACTTCGCTTGATACCTTTAATGATTGTGTTAGTGCCAGGACACACAAGATTCAAGCAGAGTGTGCTCAGGCATGACATATGACTACAGTAAGTATTAGTTATGTAAATACTGTGCAGAAAAAAAAAAACATTTTAGCTTCCAGAAAGACATCTCAGACTTCCAGTATATATAGTAGCGCGAGACAGATGTCAGCCATTTCGCCTGAGTTATCCTCCCATCGGGTAAGAAGTGCGACTATCGAAATGAGAACATTGATCATAGATAACCCTTCACTTCTTTTAGCAATGCCCAAGTCATTCTCAGAGTTTTCAGACGTGCAATGTATCATTTCTTCCACTGAGTGCAGCATGAAAAAGCAACGTTTGGGGCCCAATTAACAGTTGTCATAGAGTGACCAATACAGATAGGCATATTGTTAACGTCTTGAGATGTAATGAGCAATAAACAGAATCCACGGTCTGAACGTTTTTGACAGACAAAATTTCTGTATTGACACGTTTTTTGTAATGAAGCTTTATTGAATGTTAACATCTTTTGTATGTAGCATTTATGTATGTTAACGTCTTTGGCATGTAGCACTTCTGTGTGTTAGCGACTTTGGCATGTACCACTTCTGCGCATTAACGTCCTTGTTATGTAGCACTTTTCCTTGTTAACGTCTTTGGCATGTAGCACCTCCACGTGTTAACGTATTTAGTATGTAATATTTGTGTGTGTTAAGGTCTTTGGCTTGTAGCATTTATGTGTGTTAAAATCTTTGTAATATAGCAAGTCTGTATGTTAACGTCTTTGTTAAGTAGCATTACTGTATGTTAACTTCTTTGGCATGTAGAACTACTGCATGCTAACGTCGTTGTTCTTTAGCAATACTGTATGTTAAATGCTAGAAAATTTCGGGTACATTGAAGGTACCGGAATTGTTGTTCTGCTTGAGGGAATGGACAGGGTGAGCAGAGCGCTCAGGAGGTTCGAGAGGAAGTGTGCATCAGAGTTTTTCTACGTGTGGCAGAAACACGTGTTGACATGGACATTGTGACATTGTTGCAAAAGCAAGTGAAGACTGTTGAAGCAACACTTAATCCAGGTCACGTAAAATAAAGACTCTAAATTACTTACCTCTTATAACTCCATTTCTATTCTCTGATAGGACTAACATGTGATTCATATTTACTCTATTGTTGAATTGTAACGATATTTTTCTTATAGAGAGAGAGACTGTATAATGTAAAATTATCTGAATGTGAGTTCGTGGAATACTGATGTAAACTAATCTATTTCATTGTAATTGTCACATGTGTATTTGATTGTTGATATAATAAATTTATTGACCTTCTTATGTATATTCATATTGATAAATCTTATGTTGGAGAAAAAAGAGGGTAAATGGGAGCTTGCTAAATATAGATTAAAGGCGAATTTGTCTTCTCCTTTAATAAGTTTTCCACTCACAGAAACATTATGTGACTGTAAATGTTGTTTTATGTTGTGGAATAGAGAAATCGTTTACTCTCCGCCAAGTGGGAGAGAGATGAGTGGTATCTGTTGGAGGATCCTTAAAAAAATAAATTAAGATTCTCATCACTTGCAAATAATTATGAAAGATTGAGGCCACTACAGCTTTTGTTACTCTTAAATACACTGGTGCATACTATTATTACTATTACATTTTTTTTTGGGGGGGGGGGGTTAGATAGACCTAACCAGCTATTAGAGAAACTGGCGTGCCACGCCTGATTTTGAGATAATATTTTTTAACCTTTGGCATGCTATATTAGAATATAAACACAACTCATTTGTTCAACATTTCACTTATCTAACTCAAGCAGGTCAGAATATAAATTTCATCGCTCCAAAGAAAAATTGGAAAACCAATTAAAATTCTCTAACAAACATGTTTGTCAACTGTTAAAAAAAAGCAACATCAAAACAAAAAAAAAAAAAAAGAAAACCAACCGAACGCGAACTTTCTTTACGCTTTTGGCCAGTGTGAAGGATGAAACATTTAATTTAAAATAATCAAGTACTTTTGGCCAGTGTGAAGGATGAAACATTTAATTTAAAATAATCAAGTACTTTGCTTAAAATCTTTCTCTTTCTTTTCTTGTGTTTGTTGTCTACAAGTCGCTGGAGAGAAACACGTGCTTACAGAAAAGATATTCACAGGTTTTGTGAAGTTACTATTTAGTTATAAAAGTACTGGTTAATCTTTAAGAAAAATATGGCTGGTATTTTAGAAACAGCCTTGATGCATGATAAAGATGCCGTTAACTTTTAGGAAGGAATCACTGACTCCAATAAAAATAGTAAAATGCTTACAGAAATGGAGACACTCGCAAAAAGAAAATTACCTTAAAGAAATCATTAGCTTAAATAATTCATTGGCGTAAAGAAGTCATTGGTATAAAGACGTCATTAACTTAAAGAAGTCATTGGTGTAATGAAGTCATTAGCTTAATGAAGTCATTGGTGCAAAGAAGTCACTAGCTTAAACAGATCATTGGTATAAAGGAATCATTAGCTTCAAGAAGTCATTAGCGTAAAAAAGACTTGAAGTAAAGAAGTCATTACCTTAAAGAAGTCATTGGCGTAAAAATGTCATTAGCTTAAATGAATAAGGACAATGGATTAAGAGAAAGAGCCACTGACTTAAAAAAAAACAAACAAAAAAACATTTCATTAGCTGTAAGAAAATGAACCTTTGGATTAGAGAGGAAAGGAGTAGCCACTAAAGATAAACAGAAAACAAAACAGAGAAGATATTAAGCAATAGATCGGCCACTCCACCTATTCCTACTCCACCCCAGTGATCAATGAACGAGGAAGAAGCAGCAAGAAGAGAACGTCGCGTGGTGTGAGGTGTAAAGGACTTGCCGCCAGCTGACAGCAGATTCTGCGCATGCGTCGGAAGAGAAAGGGTGGTTGAGCAGTGCCGTGAGGTATCGGCGCAGGCTGCAACAGCGTGTGACCGTGGTTCGAACTCCATCCCACTATGGTAGTTGGTTTATTTTTCCAGTCCACACACTCCCATAGTACAGAAATGACAGATTTGCATTAATATGAAGCGCTAATAAAAATGTCCATTTGTCAGGTTTCTAAAGTTTTGAAAAACATCAACAAGAAAAACAAATATACAACTGAAGATAATTAATTAAGCCAGGCGCACTGCACAGATGGAATGCTATAGAATAAAGAAAGACTCTATAGTCTGTGAGCAGTAAAACTTTGTATAAAAGGCAATAATCACAGGGGTATATCGACACAAAGGAACAGAAAAGCAAGCTGCTAGACATAAAAACTCTGTAGACTAAGTGTGTGGTTCAAGCATTATTATACCAGTACATTCACTATACAAATACTTGCGAGGGAGAGGGGGGGAAGAAGAGAGGGGAAGAAGGAGAGAGAGGAAGAGAGAAGTTGAGAGAGAGAGGGAAGGAGATAGTGGTTGAGAGAGGTAGGTCTGAAGAGATTCCAAACAACATCACTGCAAAGAAACCAACAGCAAAACTCGTTAGGATATAGATCTAGGTCTGGGACTGAACATCTAGGAAGGCAAATCGAATTGACAAAAAATATGCAAAGAATTTCAGCGAGAACACTGTAACGAGCACACCAGGGATCGCAGAGGTACATTAATCAGGAACTGCCTCTGAAACAAAAAAAGTCAAAAAGTATTTTAAGATTTCAAGAAAACATTTAAAAGAATACGCCCCTTCCCCCCAAAAAATAAAGATAAGAAGACAATTTTATTTCTGTCGACCACTGCCATACAGTCGGGAATACAGCAACAGCAACAATTATGAAGCAACTACAGATAAAAACGTCACAGTCACAGCAGAAGGAGAGCCGTGAAGAATAATGTTGAAGTGGTTTCAGAAGGAGCCGTGAAGAACATGAATGTTGAAGTGGTTTCAGAAGGAGCCATGAAGAACATGAATGTTGTATTGGTTTCAGAAGGAGCCATGAAGAACATGAATGCTGTATTGGTTTCAGAAGGAGCATAATATGCGAAACGGAAACATAAATGAATATGTCACCAGTAAAACCGCCAGACCCGACCAATTTCTAAACTCTCTGTGAATCTTTCAACCTGCTTGAGATCAAACATGGCTATAGTGGCGAACAAAGCGCAAAGCAAGTCTTTAAAAGCGCGATTTACATGAAGCATTACGTAAAAGTGCGATTTATAACGAAACATGACTTTAAAAGCGCAGTTTATAACGATACATAATTTTTAATACCGAAACATGTCTTGAAAAGTGCGATTTACAACGGAACATGACATCAAGGCTCTATTTATAACGAAAATTCTCTCATAAGAGAAATTTACAACAATTTACAAGTTCGAAAAGCACAATAATTACCCCGAAAGAAAGAAATAAACAGCTTTTAGAAGAAAACAAGTGTTAAAAGTGCGCTTTATAACATACAAGAATTAATTGTTTTATACACAAAATTAAGGATTAAAACCGTTCTTGACAAGAAAACTAGGATTAAATTCGTGTTATAAAACAATTCTAGAACTAAAAGAGCGTTATAAGTACGTCCCTTCCTAAAAAAAAGAAATAAAAGTGCACTCTACAATATAACAAGGGTAAAAGAGAAGTCAACAACAAAACAGTTATGAAAAGATGAATAATATAACAATCAAAGTTGAAAGACGAGTAATACAACAAAGTAAAGATGATATAATTAAGTACAGATGAAAGATGAGTAATATAACAAAGAAAAGATTAAAAACGAGTGATATAACAAAGATGAAAGACGAGTAATATAACAAAGTTGAAAGACGAGTAATATAACAGAGTAAAGTTGAAAGACGAGTAATATAACAGAGTAAAGTTGAAAGACGAGTAATATAACAAAGTAAAGTTGAAAGACGAGTAATATAACAAAGTAAAGTTGAAAGACGAGTAATATAACAGAGTAAAGTTGAAAGACGAGTAATATAACAGAGTAAAGTTGAAAGACGAGTAATATAACAGAGTAAAGTTGAAAGACGAGTAATATAACAAAGTAAAGTTGAAAGACGAGTAATATAACAAAGTAAAGTTGAAAGACGAGTAATATAACAAAGTTGAAAGACGAGTAATATAGCAAAGTAAAGAAGAAAGTCTGCTATAAAACAAAATAAAGATTAAAAACGAGTTATATAACAAGGTAAAAATTAAAGATAAATATTAAAACAAATTAACGATAAGAAGCATATTATATAACAAAATAAAGATTAAAGGCATGTTATATAACAACATAACGATTAAAGGCATGATATATAACAAAGTAACCATTAAAGGCATGTTATATAACAGAGCATGATGTGATGCTAATGCCACGCTAGTTTATGGTTTTATAATTATTATTATTAATTAATCTTCTATAACTAATTATAAGTGTTGAGAGCCTTAATTTGGTTATTAATAATTCTCCAGAAGAAACCACTTGTCTCCATCACTTGGCGGATATGCGAGCTTTGTAAACATTTTCTCTCTTCGATAACATTAAAGAAAAAATTATCATCACACAATATATTTCCGTAGATGGAAAATTTCTTGCTAACATAGAAGATAAATCCGTCTTTTAATCTATATTTAGCGAAGTCCCTTCCACCCACTATCTTCTTCAACATATGGCTTTCAGTATGTTTAAGACGGACAATAAATTTAACAATAAATTTATGAAATCAATAATCAAAGATACGTATAACAAATACAATGGAAAGATTACTTGACATCAATATTTCCACGAAACCTCGTTCAAATAATTTCAAAGCGTATACAATCTTATATTCAAAAACATAATTCAACAGATCAGTGTCAACATAAATCACAGGATAGTTCTTATCAGAGTTATAGAGATTATAGCGATAATAGTTTATACATAACTGTCACGGATGAAGGGAGGCAATTCATCAAAATTATCCCTTTAAAAATTATTTGTATTTTTATTGGGCGCAAAGTGCAATAATCATTTATGTCATGTCGTGAAAAGACTGTCTACAGCACGCACGTGTATGTTCGATTGTGTATGTTTGTGTGTGTGCGTATGTAGAATTCATTGAAGTATGATTGTAGAGTAATACTATTTTTTTTAATGATAATAATACGTGTAGGCTAGTGTTAGAATGTGCCGAGACAAATAGGTAGTGCTCCGAGACTCAACTATGAAAACCTTTGTGTCGGTAACTTTTCTTTCTATGCACGCATTACTCATGCTGATTGTGTTGTTATTTGAGAATGTTCTACAAGTTTCTAGAAGGCTAGTGTATAAGAAAAGAGTAAGAAATTCCGCACAGGAGCCCACGATATACAAAGACAGTTGCCTCTGTATGGACTCCGTTTTTGTGCCAGCTAAGAATATTTTCGAAATTAAGTTTAGAAATAGGGATAGGCAAATTTACTCTGCCACATAAGCACCTCCTTTTTGAGATGTTAACGGTTATGTTAACATCTGCTCTATTAGGTGTACATTTGAAACATTACCCGTGAACCTTTCACCATTATATGAAATGAATAACTAATTACATGACAAAAATTCTATGTCAGTTTTAAGACATATGCATAATTAATTCAAGTCGTTTAGAAACAAAGATAATATAATTTTACATGCCTCAATAATCACTGTGCATTAAAATATCATATTAATAAAAATCATTACAATTTTCTTTGTTATAAGTTCGAGGCATGACCCGTTTATGTCCCTACACTCACGGAATACAACGCAAATTATAATTACGGAAAAGTCATTATCATTGTTGTCTTTGTCCTTGGAAGAATACAACGTATACAATCATGTTAGCCTCATATAAATGAAATCAGGGTAAGATTATTCCTTCCTCTCTAATGTAGAGAAGATACAAGCTATTTATAACAAGACTTCACAGCATTTACAGAGACTTATGTACTGGGGAGGCTTACACTTCCATTTCTACTTCTCTGGACAAACAGTCGGCCCGTACGTTATCAGTGACCTTGATGACTTCCACAGGATATCGATACTGTTGTAGTAGTAATAACCACCTAGTCAAACGCCCGTTTGCCTTACTCGAGTGAGCTAAGTAGGCAAGAAGTTGGTGATCTTTCTGAGTAACAAAATGCTTAACATATAGATAGGCTTGGAATTTCTGGATTGCTCAGATAATTCCGAGACATACTTTCTCTGAAGTCAAATAATTATGTTCAGCCACATTTAAAGTATGAATGGAGTATGTTACGGAATACAGAATATCACCACACTTCTGCATCAGTACAGCACCAGGCCCTGCATTCCTAGCATCTGAACGGATTTAAAATCAACGTCATCAACAGTTTCAACATCTGTTAAAACTGGGTGTGGCACCGGATTCAGCATCGGGTACATAGAGCATCGTCCACTGTTACTATAGTAGTGACCGTGTCATCCGGGCATTCTTTATATACTTTCATCAGACTAGCATGAACAATTTTCAATTTCGATTCGATATGATCTCGGAAATTGCACCCACTCAATTTCTTGACAACTTCATAGGGTCCTTGCCATGATGTGTTTAATTAGTTTTGGTGCAGAAGTAACAACTACCAACACCCGTGTACCTACCTCAATGTTACACGCTTTCATTTTTCAGTTGTACAGATGTGCCTGTCTAGCTTTAGTTTTGTGTACATTCTCGGCTGCTATCAGACATGAAGTATTAAAATGGTTCACAAGTTCAATCAGGTATTGTTATGTGCTTTTTACAGATTCCACTAGCTCACTTTCTATCCAATATTCCCGTAACGGTCCTACTGTATAAGAGTTCAAAGGGTGAAAAATGAGTAAAATATTATGGTATTTCAGCCACCGCAAACAAAAGTGCTGGCAAATACACATCCCAATCACATGATCTTTGTACACACATTTTTTTGCAATGACTGGGTAAAAGCAGCATTCAAATTTTCGACTAAATCCTTACACACAGGATACTAAGGAATAGTTCTAAAGTGCTTAACCTTCAATACTTGATTAATCTCTTTGATTAATTCGCCCCTCTATCAGACAACATTTCCTCCCAGAAATTTTACATGCAAGAAAATGGTGAGTAGCACATTTGCTACTGATATGGTATTAATAAAACTATGTAATATGGTATTAATAAAATTATGTAATATGGTATTAATAAAAATATAAATATGGTATTAATAAAATTATGTAATATGGTATTAATAAAACTATAAATATGGTATTAATAAAACTATGTAATATGGTATTAATAAAACTATGTAATATGGTATTAATAATACTATGTAATATGGTATTAATAAAACTATGTAATATGGTATTAATAAAACTATACAATATGGTATTAATAAAACTATACAATATGGTATTAATAAAACTATGAAATATGGTATTAATAAAACTGTGTAATATGGTATTAATAAAACTATGCAATATGGTATTAATAAATCTATGTAATATGGTATTAATAAGGCTATGTAATATGGTATTAATAAAATTATGTAATATAGTATTAATAAAGCTATGTACAACTGTTTCAGGGTATCTCATAGCATAATCAATGATGGTGAGAATCCATCTATGGCCTTGACCCAACGAGGGCACAGATTCTCCAATGAGATTCATGACTACACATCTAAAAGGAATATCAGTTGTTGGGATTTCACCTAGTGGAACTAGGCATTCTGTCTTTCTATTCACTCGCTGACAGACATCATATTGCTGTTGGGGTTGGGTGTGGGTGTGGGTACTCTCTCTTTCATCTCACCAAGCAGTGCCCAGGATCGGGTCACTTTGACAATGAACAACTTATATAGCAACTAAATTTAGAAATAGAGGTTGGCAAATTTACTCCGCCACATATGGGGAAAAAGGGTTTTGAACAACATAATAGTGCTCAAAAAGAGCACAATATAGCAGCTTGCGGATTAAAAAATTAATATAGCTCAAAACACGGTTTATAGCTATAGCAAAGTTTAAAGCAAACAAAGATAGAGAACGAAACCGAGATGCTTTGGGGGGCAGGGGTGGGGGAGGTGGGAGTGGGTAGGAGCCTAGTATGGAGCAAAACAAGAAAAATATTGCAAAAATATTGGAAAAATCGCAGGAGTTGAAAGTGTAATATAAAAGCAAAGCCATGTTCAAAAGGGTAATGCTAAGCCAAACCAAGGTTAAATGTGTCATGCAAAACACAACTTGATCCTGAACCAACCAAACAACACAATTAGAGCTAAATAGAAACCAAAACAAACATGAAGGTAAAATAGATTAAAATATTATTTATAAAAAAAACCCTTATACAGAGTGAAACAAAGATTTACCCCATACCACCCCCACCCCCAACAACCCACACATACTCGAAATAAGAAAAGTGATAAAATAACAATATCTAATTGTTAACCACGAATATCTAGTAAATGTCAACACTATGCGCAGAACTGACCAAACAACAAAACTGATTAAGAGATATGTTGACCACAAACAGCTAAACGGGCGAAATACAAAACATAATGAGCTTTTAAGGAACTCACGAACACGATGTTAACTGCAAGCCATGGACCTATTCCTGCTGCACTCATAAATACTCTGTCAAATTATACTGCTCGTAAAAGATAAGCAAGAATGAAGTTTTGTTGAAACTTGTCGACAGGAAAAATAATTTAACTCAGTTGTTTCAAGGAATCTTCACTGTCGGAGTTGTCTGCTCCTATCATGACGTAGAGACAAAAATAACGTCATTCACCTAGCACAAGAAACAAAACGCAGGAGGTCTGGAAATGAAGGGGAGAAAACTATCTAATTTCTTTCTTTTGTATTTGTGTGTGGGGGTGGGGGTGGGGTATGGTGTGTGTGCTGTTGTTTACCTTTGGGAAGCGCGCACACTGAGGCTGCAGCGTTAACTGTCTTTCCAATGTGTGAGAATTTTACTGAACCAGTCAGACTTTTCAGTTAGTTTATTGCACTAAGACATAATTTTATTTGCATAATTAGACTGATGTGTTGCGTTTGACAGGAGTAATTTTGCAGCAACACCCTAGCGTGATATATCAGTAATTTAATCACGTGCCCAGATGTCTTGTTGAACTAGATTGATGGCTTGGGAACTGGATGGAAAACGATGATATAATTTATGCTGAAACCTGTTACACATTGCACATTGATTGAGGGAGAGTAGTGTGTTCGTCTATCAGTGATAAATGGAACAACAAAGACCGGAAACAGGCTATTCCAAACGAAACTGGTCAACAGTAAGTTACATATATCCCTCAATTTTTGTTTAAAGCGCCAAACCAGAATATCATATATATAGTTTTTCAGTTATGTCTGTCTGTATGAAACGCTTAAACGTCCTTGACCTTCGAGCATTCATTGATAAGGCCGGAGAAAATAATCAGTGATAATCATTAAAATAAGTTGAAATAATTCTTTTAATAACAACAAAGTACCCAAATCTATATCTAATTATATAAAGCTGAATGACGTTTAGTCTCACCAAGAGCGATCGATACGAGTTTAGGTCCCCACCCCTCCCCCTTAACAATCTGTTGTCCACAACTTAGCATTGCACGTAACGAATGACTCATTTGAAAACACATGTAATATGACTATTTATAGTGATAAGCGATTAGTGAAACAAAATTTGAATCTGAAACAAAGACATCAAAGTCTCACGTAAAAACTAGTATTACAGTAACAATGCACGGAAAGGAACTGTGCGCAGCAGAGTGAGTAAAGGGATACAACTGTGCAAGTAAATTATCTCGTAAATTACACAGTTGCATACCTTTACGTTAGTTTCTTTCTCTCTCTCTCTCTCTCTCTCTCTCTCTCTCTCTCTCTCTCTCTCTCTCTCTCTCTCTCTCTCTCCACAAAGTAAGATGAGCAAAACGTTTCCAATTATTACTAAGTTTAACAAATACGTACTGTAGGATTCGATCAATTCATTTTATATATTGTTTATCAACACGAAGTTTACATAATTGATACTTTTATTGTGAATTAAAAGAGCTTCTGCTAAAGTACACGAAGTTGTTTAATTAACGGCAATAGCCATATAGCAAGTAATATTATGTTAAACCCCCTCCCCCCTTTAACAGTCTTGGCAAAGTGTACGCAGCCAAAACTCTTGCAATGTTGTCAGTGTAATTTTAGATTTAAAATTAATAAATTTTGTGTTCGTTGATGCACGGGATTGCAGCATTAGATAGAGAGACGCAGATAATGCTCAAGGTCATGTCTTAGTCAAGGCTGTTTTCTTTGTTCAACATACAGTTAAGGTTTGTCGTAGCAGAGGAATGTAATGGATGCAGAGTACATAATAATACTGATTTGCTTCCCCCCCACCCCTTTCTTTTTCAAATATAATACTTAATGAGTTTCTGTGTGGCTGTCTCTATCGATATCAAACTTGTGTTCAGAAACAATTTTTCAAAACATTTGCTATAAATGTATAGCTAGCCGCTTCGTCTGTACAATAAAAGACTAAGGGACTTCATTGTGAATTCCCATGTTACCACTTATTGTACAGTAAGAGTTATTTCCCTTGTAATGAATGGTAAGCGTTTCCTGTTCTCAATGTAGTGCTTTATGTTTTGATTACATAGTGTGTTTCAAAATCTACTTCCAAATAGATAAGTTCAGGGGAAAGACTGACAGACCTCTTTTTTGCTAGATATGTTGATTTTACCCTCATATACAAACATCTATCTATCTATCTATCTATCTATCTATCTATCTATCTATCTATCTATCTATCTATCTATCTATCTATCCATCCATCCATCCAACCATCCAATTTTACAAACAGAAGAATTTTGAATTTACTTTTGAACAATACATCACATTAGTGAAGAGCTTTTGAAAGTTTTCAGTTTAAGAAGTCAGCGTTTGTAAACACGTTGTTATTTTAGAGTCACCTGTCAAATAAATGAAGGTAGAATTATTTAATTAATGAATACAGAATTACTTCACTTGCATTGTTTTATTACAGTTCAAGAACATCGAACAGGGGTCGGGACAACAATGATATCAATATAATGGCGACTGTCAACAGACTTATATAGTTGAATAATCCTGATCATGGAGAGCTGTCTATGTTCGTTTTGACGTTGATGCCCTCTCATGCCGTCACGTACCAATGCAGCGATTTCGTGCACCAGAGCATTACTCTTTATCTTTCCTTCGATATGTTTCTATGTGTTTTGTGTGTTTTAAGAGAGAGAGAGAGAGAGAGAGAGAGAGAGAGAGAGAGAGAGAGAGAGAGAGAGAGAGAGAGAGAGAGAGAGAGAGAGAGAGAGAGTGGTTGTGTGTGTGTGTGTGTGTGTGTGTGTGTGTGTGATTCCTGTGCACGCACCACGCTACCTTACCCAATCGCATTTCTGTTTATTTCCAATGCTTATCTTCATTCATTTTGAAGTGCCCTTCTAATAACGTTCTCTTGTAGGATTTTATGACGTATTTAATTTCAAACTCAGATCTACTAATACTCACACTCATTACATATATCTTTACGACATTCTTATATATCACGTGACCAAATGATTTATTTGGAAAAATTATATCCCAGTTAATTTCCCTTTACAGATCTATGTTAAATTATTTCTAATAATTCTGTTCAAGTTAAAATGTTCTCTTTCTTTCAGGCCATTGTTTTTGTGCATATGTATTTAAATAAGTTACTGATATGCGTGAAGCAAATATTAAGACTAAATTAAATCTGTTCAGTTATGTTGCAAAAAATATAAAAATAAATAATATGTTTGCGACACGTGATTGTAAACCCCTCACTATATATGTACAAACGGTCTAACTTGAGTCTTTAGCGCGTGTGCCTTTGTCTTTGACTGTGTTTACCTTGGTGTTGATTTCACAAAAGACATGATGACGTGTTTCGTTGCCGGTCTAAGCACTGCAGGAGTCATCGAACTCATGGCATTGACGAAATGAACAGCGGTGTGACTGGAAGTAAAGAAGTAGTGGAGACTAAACTCGCTGTGACGTCAGCACACTGAGCTATATATAAATGGAGGGGACACCTACAGAATACAATTATTAAATTATGTCAACAATAGCTTGCCATCGAACTTAAAAAGAACTTTGTTTGTTTTAGTTTGTATGTGTGTGTGTGTGTGTGTGTGTGTGTGTGTGTGTGTGTGTGTGTGTGTGTGTGTGTGTGTGAAGGCGTTTCCTCTTTCACTATTGAAAGTTTTAGTGCAGTTGTTTGGGGAAAAAAACAAGTCGTTGAAAACAACAGTGCTGTACACAATGTGCTGAGAAGCGTTCATTAATAAAATATGCCAACATGCATATAAAGGTGCAAAAATATTTATATAAATTGTACAGAGTATATTTTTTCTCAATATAAAGAATATGTGGGTTAGAGAGAGCATAAAATGTGCATGAAAATTTACTAAAAAATAATTCAATTCAGGGGAAAACAAAAGAAAGCAGAATGCACCAATGCTGGTAAACTTTTAATTATTATTATTTTTTATTTTTTTTAGCTCAATGTGGTGAGTTTAGTGTTTACTGACTGCACGCACTGATTTGAGGTGTCTTGATAGTTGAATCTTTGAACGAGTGGCCATTGATCGCTATGCTACGCTGCACACAGGTCCATTCCGCATATCTCCCCGCCCCCCTCTCCCTCGCATGGTATTATTTTCTTTCCTGTTACAAAATTAGCAAATGATAAAGGAATACGTGAACAACAGCACGGGATAGTTGATGGTAATAATAGCTTTAGCGGCTTTAGTGACCCTTAAAAGATGAAAATGATTGTGTACCAAAGTAGATCCTATTTCTATGATTGCATGACAAGCCACAAATACAGCCGATACACACGTGACTCATCTCACCCTATATATCTATGACCCCTGACGTCAGTATCTCAGTTAATGTCGTATAAGACAGACACGTACATCCCAATCTTCCCGATTCCAAGGGTTTAGTCATGCGTCTAGCCCCTGCCAGCTTATTGGTTTGCACAATGTACACACATTTACACTAGGCAGAGGGTTGTCCGAACCATCAGGATGGGTCGCCTTTGCGTAATATGACGACATCGTTCATACATTTTAAATTTGTTTTGACAACGAGCAACCAATAATTTTTGTCGCCATTCCAAACGTAACCTACAATATGTCCGATCCCCCTTTCGATAATTGACCTACATTTGTGGCCTTACCCGTCAATCAGACTTTGCAAAGGACCTGAACGAGGTTGCCTCCCACTTTATGTTGAAAAACATAAGCAATCCTCAGTCTCTCTCCCCCCCCCCCCCATATACATACCAAACCATCCACATTTTATATACATGTACTTGCATTTCTACTTACAATAGTACTTGAAATTCTACTGACCATAGTAAGTACATTTCTACTTACCATAGTACTTACATTTCTACTTAACATAGTACTTATATTTCTACATACCATAATACTTATATTTCTACTTACATCGACTATTCAGGTTTGGGAGTAAACAGTCTACATTGACTTTCATTAGTGCTGCACATAACGTGCAGAGCATGATCTCAACTTTAAGCAGGGCTAGTTATAAATTAATACTAATAGCAAGAAAAATGCTACAATGCCTTGACTTTTGGAGAGAGGAGCACGCCTTTTTTTTATTTTGTAGTCTTGTATCAAATAAGCTAATACACACACACACACACACACACACACACACACACACACACACACACACACACACACACACACACACACACACACACACCACACACACACACACACTGAATAGAAACACTACACAAGTGCGGAATCTCAGTAAATTAATACAATCCTTTTAGTATCAAGTTATTTAATATTTTAAAATTTAGTATCCAAACTGCGTGTATAGAACAGTATCGTTTGTCGTCTTGAGAAATTCCGTCGAGGCGAGCCTGTGCTGTCTAACTAGTTTTCTGTGTCCACGTAGTGTCGTAGTGAAACCAATCCATTGCGGATGTAATTTTCTCCTTAAAATATTTATCAACTAAAGTATCAAATTGCTGTCTTCTACAAGGTGGAAAGGTGTGTGGATGTTATTGATGAGACTCAACATGTACATTTTAACGTAAGTACAAACTGGTTTGTAGATTGATTTTTCTTTTTCCTGCGGATAAAGAGCCTTCATTAAGACACTCACTTAACGAAAGAATGGTTACAAAGGATTATAGAAAATCAATTATATACTGAGTCTAAACTTATAATGAAGCGATATTCGTATAGCTACATTACCAAAACAAGTCTAAACTTATAATGAAGCGATATTCGTATAGCTATATTGCCAAAACAAAGTGCAATATTTGTTCCAACACGACACAAAAACAAACAGCACAACAATATCCTTTCCTAATCTAAAAGCTACTGCTATTACTAGACGTGACAGCCTCTACAGTTGACATCAGTTTTAGTTCTAGATTCTGTGGTCCGCGCTGTGATCTCACTCGCCCACACTATCGCTCAGTCTCGCGCTAATTGATTGCAAGAATCCAATATCTAGGCAAGAGTAGAGTCAACTGTTTAGTTACCCGTCCATCGCGCCCCAATCAATCAAACGTGTATGTTGCAGGTAGAACCCGCTCCCGAACTAAACAACAAAACATGGACCAGTTCCCATATTCAAGATCAAGGATTTGTTCATCTAAGTTTTGTAAACATCTCGACTTAGCCTACTGATTATTTTTTGTGTTCATTCATCCTCGACATTGACCAGGTTTAAACAAAAAAAAAAAAAAAAGGGAAACAAAACACCTTTTTAGTTACGACTCAGTCATTACCGGGTGAGCAAAAAATATTATAAAATAAAAATTAAAAAATTGATCGTCTTTAAATCTGATTTTGCTGCAGCATCCGAATACTACCAAATAATTAATTTATGAAAGTACATCTACATATTTCCACATTTGTCATTTTACTAACATGAAGAATGCACAGGAACAAAAGCAAAACTTAATGCGACAACCACAACAACGAAATGTTAGTTTTCTGACTGTAAATACATTTCATCTTGTAGTTACGTCCCCTGCTTGAGATCACGTTATACGACTGCACGACCGCAGTACTAAAACCTACAGGAAGTAGACGGTGTTGTTCAGAACCACAATGACTGGCATATAAAGTACCAACGAAGTGTAAAGTTCACACTCGTTTGAGCGCCACAGTGCTCGTGTCGTCAGATAAATCATCGACTGGAGAGTGAGTGATAGCACTGTGCTAGGAGACGGCTTGCAGACGACCGCGTCCTTTAGGCTTCGGCAATCGACAAATGCTAAAACTTTTCGCCAACGGTGAAAGCAAAAGTGACGTTGTAAAACTGCTTCTCAGGTCCGCGGAAGTGTGAGTGCTCAACAGATTGCTCAATAGATTGAGTGTGCACCTCTGTACTCATTTCGAGAGACGTTTCTCGGCATTTATTGAGTTGTTTGCTTTAAAGGCGCTGTCGCCACGATATCAATGTGTGAACGCAGGAAAGAATTGCTGTCGCTATCGCTCACTTACAATTTGAAAAAAAAAAATCACTCTTAAATTGTTAGTGTCAACAGATTCACAACTATTTAATTGAATTCCTTAAATCCATACTGCCAGTAAATAGACTAGGACACAGCGACACCTGTTTTAACTTATATTAGTAGATATCTTATTTGAATATAAAGCTAAATGAGTGACCTATATTAGCGACTCTAATACAGATTTATTGTGGGTTTATGATTCTTCTTTCTTGTCAATCATAGAAATAAATCAGACAAATGCCCCAGCAAAATACTCACTGTATTTTACAGTTTCACTGCTGTCTTAGCAATTGAAAAATATCTGTCAAGCATTAAACACACGTTGACCAAGTTAATTTAAATACATAATTTCGCTAGAGGTCAAGCTCGACGCATAAAGTATTGTGCTTCCTGTCTATTGTGATGTATTATACAATTTTGTGTTGTATTATACAATTTTTGTTGTATTATATAATTTTGTGTTGTATTATACAATTTTGTGTTGTATTATATAATTTTGTGTTGTAATATACAATTTTGTGTTGTATTATACAATTTTGTGTTGGATTATATAATTTGGGGTTGTATTATATAATTTCGTATTGGGTTATATAATTTGTGTTGCATTATATAATTTTGTGTTGGATTATATAATTTTCAATTTTCATATTTGAAAATGATCCGTCTAATTACTTATTTAAGACATTAATTTATTTTATGCTTGACATAATTTAAGCAATCTAGACATCCATTCAGTTCCATGCATGCATTTAGCCAGACAGCTCCAAACATACAACCATTTATCTAGTTCCTTTATTCCAGCCAGCCAGCCAGCCAGCCAGTGTCATTCATCCCTAACCCATCCACTTCAATCCATCCATAAATCCAGTTCAATTCATTTTTCATCCATTTACAGTCATTCTTTTACCCAATTCCAGTTTGTGATAGAGTCAAGACAAAAATCGTGTCGTGAACTCTTAACCCAGTTTTTTCAAATTTTAAATTTGCTATTTCGAATGTAGTTCCTTTGTTAGAGCAGTCCTGACATGCTCTACTGTATTCATAGGTAGAGAGGACTCATTCTACATTATGCAACATTTAGACAATAGCCGAACTGTAGGTCGAGTCGAAGCGTCACCACGTGACCATTCGCGCCATAAATTCATATGCTTTCTTAAATATGATAGCACGCACCATAACCATCACTTCATGAGGAAAAGCTGACCGAACACGAACGTCTCAGCCACCGGTATTCCATGTAAGTTGATACGAAGAAGTACGTAGAACCCGCTATCTTGACGTATTGTCTATGAAAGAAAGGTAACACATCAACTTCTTAAAAATATTAATTGTGTTTTCTATTTTATGATTTTCTTGTGTGAATTTATGTATGTGTTTTGTGCAGGAAACATATTGTTGCAATCTCTTCCAAACACATGGCTTGATAAGAATGTGGCTAAGTCAAATGTTACATTGTATACAAATTAATTGTAAACCTTTTAATTTATAACACCCTTTAATTGATTTTTATGTCGCAGAACATCTGTGCACGTTTGCGAAATCCTTTGTGATAATTCGAATTCATTTGCGTTTAATTCTATTATAATTTGTAAAGTGCACATGAGTTATTTTGAATTGTAACTGATTTTCTTTTATATGAATTCCATTTTGTATAACATAAATGTTGGGAATTCATAAATTCATGTGAATGTTAATTGTAACGCACATGCAGACTATATTGTATCTTTTCCATAAAACATATAATTATCTTTGTAAAGACACAATAAGTCGAGGTATAGCTATGCATTATTATCAACCATGTGCGTTGGATTGCGATACATTATAGCAATCGCTCATAGGAATCATTTTATTTCCAGAGCGGGTTTTTTCGTTCTTGCCTTTGTTCTTGGGCTTGACTTTGGCTTTGACTTTACTCGCCGTTATAAGCACTGTACCTTGCCTTCGTATCTTGTGATGCATCATCCTAAAGTACACTACCAGTGATGTCGACAAGTCGAGTGGACGACTGGCATAATTTAAATCTGGGACAAGTATATTGATGCAGCGTTATCAGTTGGGAGACCGTGGCCTAGAACCATATTGAACTGTGGAGACCATGTGGTCTGCAACGCCATTACATGAACAGCTAAGTGTATGCTCTGCGACCTTGTATCAATAACCTATATCAGCATTTGTGACTATAATGCACTCGATAACTGCATAGTTAGGAGACTGAATGTCGTCTATCTCAAATTAACTTGTTATTGTTTTAAATGTTAAATCTATTAATTTTTTTTATTTGTTAAAACCACTTATTCGTAGTTAATTTTTATGCATATTTATAGACCAATTTTGTCGGTTTGGGTGGGGGCGTATGAGCTGAATGAGAATTTGAATGCATAATTATTATAAGAGTTTTAACAGTTCCCAAACCGCGCTTTGTACGCAAGTTCATCTGTCTGTGAATTTGTCTGTCTTGAACTACTAGACGCAATTTTCGTTGGGACTGAAGGATAAGCTTGAGCAGCCAGTCTGTTCAGAATAACGGGGAGAATTAAATTTAAATTGTTAAATTAGAAATTCTAAAATTCCTGAACAGGGTCTCTAAAGAAATACTGGACACGTAACACAGTTATTCATCTATCTGGTTTCATTTATCCATATATTATTAATTCATATTTAAAAGCGCCACTTCATAAAGTTCCTTTAAAACAGAAGACGTATTGTTAACTCTAAGTACAAAAAAACCCCCAAAAAATTTAAACTACTTTAGTACCTATGAGATTTTTTTTTCTTGTTGGTGGTCTTAGCACAACTTGTTATAATAAGTTACTTGACAAGAAACAGCTTCGACCAATTTCCCACTCATAAAGACTTGGTGTCTGGCAGCAAGCCCTTATAAAAGTTGTCGCTTTCTTATTATAACATACCCAATTTCGGAAACTAAAACAACGCCGATTACGTCACAAAGACGCATTGAGACACAGCGTCATCGAAGGCAAATTAAAAATAAAACTTACTTCATGGTGTCTTTACACGTATTGCTTTCGTTTTCATTTTTTGTGTCAACGTCAACAGAAATTCACCAAAAAGCGGACCATGGCTTTGTTTACCTGGACGCACGTAAACGAGTTTAAAATAATCTCTTTCTCCCTCATCCACCGATTTCTCAGCGCCTTCCAGTCCAAACCTAACATGCAGTCACCATCGTGACGTTCAGAAAAGAGTTGCATTTAAATCACCCGACGACAGCTTGAGAGAATTGTACGTGCCAGAAGAAAAAAAAGTTTTCTGATAAGGGTAAATTAAAATTAAAATCGAACAGCATAGGCCCCACCTTCCGATCTCTACCCCGAATTCAAGACTGATTGACACTTTCATACAACTGTTGCAAGTCGAGATTTTAGCCATACAGAGATAGGGTTCGTGTGACACATTAGAATTATCGCATTTCGCATCCTGCAGGTGATCGGGGAGACTCGTCGGTAAAGCTGTCGCAAAATGGAAAGCAGAGGGCCAGCCATGGAAATGGAGTACAAACGTACCGGATCGTATGGCAGGTGCGATAAGTGGACGAGAAAGGTAATTTATGTAATACTGTTATTATGATGTCACGTTTACGCAGGCTGGGCAATCGCGATAATCAAATTTTAATGATGTCACTTGTACACAGGCTGCGTTCTTACATAACTAACTTTTCCCCTCTGCTACCTGCATGCAAAATGGATATTTGCGTTAATTGTGTTCCTTGAATGCTGTGGATGCGTTTTTGGTATTTACGTACACAATGTTGTTAATATGTTGTGCGTACACACAATGTTGTTAATATGTTGTGCGTACACACAATGTTGTTAATATGTGTGTATACACAGTGTTGTTAATATGTTGTGTGTATACACAATGTTGTTAATATGTTGTGCGTACACACAATGTTGTTAATATGTTGTGCGTACACACAATGTTGTTAATATGTTGTGCGTACACACAATGTTGTTTATATGTTGGCATACACACAAATATGAAAAAATAGTTAATTGCTTAAAATCTGTTGCGATTTCTATTTTTTCCACTCTCTGTTATACTTACCTAAACACTTTTCCTACGGTGTTTCTGTTCTACAGGAATAATTGCGATGCATTATTCTTAAACCTATTGTGTCATTATCAGATGACAATTACGTAAACAGTGTTGCTGCTATGTGTCTGTTGCACCGGAATAATTGCGTACGCATTATTCTTAAACCTATTGCGTCATTATCAGATGGTAATTACGTAAACAGTGTTGCTGCTATGTGTCTGTTGCACCGGAATAATTGCGTACGCATTGTTCTTAAACGTGTTGTTTTATCAAAGGATGGTTGTTACATAAGCAGTGTTTGAGACTATGCTTCTGTTGCACGGAATTTGCATACACATTTTTCTTAGCAGTCTGCATCATCATAAGATGGTTGCTAGACAAACAGTGATGCTGGTATGATTCACAGAATTAATTACGTATGCATTGCACGTAGCTTAGAACGCCAGCGTACGATGCGTAATAAAGATAAAAATACTTTATTATGTAAGCGATGTTTTAAAAATATTAATATGGCACAAGATGGAGAATTGTGCTAGTAAGTTTGCTAATAATTTTTGCAAATTAAGTTGACACAATTCGGG